>JAVFBZ010184381.1:2071-15077 GCA_032466195.1 Katharina tunicata
AACCCCCCCCCCCCCCCCCCCCCCGATTTACTTTGACTTCTTAATCGTATAAGGGCCCTGGTCGTTTTCTGGCACGACTAAAACTACATTGAACGGTGTCTGCACCAATGTTGTGAATTAATCGCGAATACCCTAAGATAAAAAGCTCATGCTCACCTATCACTCGTAGTCGGGATGGCTTCTTAGCGGCTTCTGTATCTTCGGGGGTATCTGGAACAATTTTCCCCTCACGAGATCCGAACCGGCCAGGTCACTCGATTCCAGGGCGAGTCCACCAACAGCGGAGGGGTGTGCGTCACAACACGCTCCCCCCTTGTGAAAGGACGGGGAAGACGCACCCATTTTTCAGCCGACAACCCCACCCAAAGCCCGAAAAAAGAGACGATTGATCCTTCGGATGATCCGGGTGGTGGCCTCGTGTATAACGCACAATGGCAGATTTTTGATCCGCGGCGAAAGCCACCATCTGCCAGGGCGAGTCCAGTTCCCCGTGCTTCGCGCCTTCAGGTGCCCCGGTTTCAAGGACATTCTGATTCAAATCCAGGGCCCTGAGCAGATTTAAGTGCGGAGCCGGTCCGAGCACTTGGGCGACTACCAAACTCGGGAAGGCCCCGCGCCACCGACGGCCATCGGACTAGTTGCCCTGAAAGTTGGACAGGATAATCGGGTGTTGGCGGCGGCAGTCGATCAGGCACGATCCCTACAAGGGACCCCTGGGCCAGACTGGCTTCACAACGGATGGCTACTGGCAGCCCCCGCTCCACCGCGAGACTTAAATTGACCGCCATTGTAGAGGCTTGATCCTCCATGGGGCGACACTCATAACGCAGGTCGAACTCGACTCCTCCAATGGCAACGCACAAGGGATTCGGGGTAAGGCCTTGAAAGGCCTTTGCCAGTGGGCAGAGGAGGGGTTACTATGGGGACCGGCACCCATGATGAAATGGTCAGCGGGAATGTCGGCCCTCGGGAGGTGGCAAACCCCACCCCACCTGTCTGACGAATCCAAGTGGCACACCAACTCCCGGAGGGAGCTTTAATGCCTCTTGCCAGATCTAGAGGACCTGACCAACTACCGCTTGTTGTCCGAGAGGTCCTTAGTCTGTGTTCCAAAAGCTTGGCACAAGTTGATGATGGCTCTTTTAGTTACGTATTGTTCTATTAATGCATGAATGTTTTCCCTTAGTGTTTTGTGACGCATGGAGGTCATCCTCTGCAGTCTCCAGCGATGCAGATGGTGAAACTGTGACTGTAGTCTTATCTAATCTGCTTTCGCAAAGCTTTGGGTTTCGCTACATTTAGTTTGTCTGTCACATCTTCACGGATTGTTCCCCAAAAACGTGTACGTATGTGTTAGATAGCATTTCGGAATTTCGTGGCGTGTAGCTTGTTCAGCATAGGACACGACCTCGTTCCAGTACTTGTTAAGATCAGGATGTGAACTAGCTGTTGTCCTTAGTAATTTAAAAGGTTTTTAACATGTGTATTCAGATTATCCACTATTTATTCTTTGCATAGCAGATCAGTCAATAGTTGGAAATAAGCGTAGCAAGTTTCATTTACAAGTGTGGCCGCATCACCATTCAGCTTGCCCGACAGCAACACTTGCATACCATTATTGCGTGTTGTCCCATGCCCGAAAGGGCTTCTAAAATTCCATGTTTCCATAAGCCTTTTCAAGGTAGAATAATACGTGATTGTCTCGAAGCTAATCAAATGGTCTAACTTGGCCGGCCTTGTCTGAAACCACCCTGGGTGTGGTTCTGTTCCTCGAGGACCCAGACAAGGCGGTCATCAATACGCCGCTCCATAGTTTTACAGACACAGATGGTAAGAGCTACGGAGCGTCAATTATTAGGATCGGTGTTATCTTTATCCGGTTTAGAACCCGGGATTATGTGAGCCCCCTATAGAGCTGAGGGTGGAAGATGATTCAGGCAATTATTATTCAGTATCATGGCCACAGGCAGAGTCGTTGGCCCTATAAAGAGATAATTTAAGCTCTTCGACGCGTTTAATCAACCTTTTAGCCTCGAGGAACTTTTTAGAAGCCAACGTTTTTAGAAGCAAAATTTGGCCTGCTCCTCTCCTTTCTTGCCTTAATTCTCTGAAAAAAAGTAGTTTGCAGAGGATGATTTTTCTGTAGAATTATCAGCAAGTCTATTTGCAATATGGGAAGGAGAGGTTACGAAGCCAGAGACTTCCTTCAGATGCTGTACTTTGGCTTTGTTGCTTTTACCATTAAAATTCTTAATCTTATTTTAAACCTAATGCATAGGTGTTTTAGACACAGTCACGCCAACACATGCGTCACTTGGATTTGAGCATGCGCTTAGATTTAGCTCTGGTAATGCGCACTTAACTCAATTTACCAGTGAGAGGATTAAAATGACGCTCAGCCTTTTTACGCTCTTTAATGGCATACTTGCAATCAGTATCATAGCTCGGCCTCATATATCGTTTTAAATGAGGGCCAATCTGCTGTTGAATAGAGATGCTCCAGGACAATTGGAAAATGATCACTTCTACAGAGGTCATCATGCACTTTCCAGGAAAAGTCCTGGACAAGTGCTCCATCTGTGACAGTGAAATCAATTGCAGAGTATGCTCCATTACCTGGATGTAAGTAGGTGATAAAACCATCATTAAAGATACACAAGTCCTCCTGTGACACAAGACTCTCTAAAACTTTTTCCTTGCTGTTGATGGAATTGCTAACCCCACAGAGGGTTGTGGGCATTACAATTGAATAACAAAATAAAAGGTCTTGGCAGTTGTTCCATTAAGTTTAGTGAGCTGGCAGAGAGTAACTGAAGAGCTTGATGGAAAATAAATAGAACATAAGGGGATAGTTTTAGTAAAAGGAACACGAACGGCCACAGCTTGCAGCTCCGTGTTGAGTTTTCGGTTTTGAGAGTGCCGCGCGGAATAAGGCCTAGACCTAATTCATATTGTTAACAGGTCATGTACTTTGCTTATGTTGCCAAATTTCGTGCCAATCTAAAAAAGGGAAGTCGAATCGATGTTCAAACTATTGTACATTATCGCTTCGTCCTCCTTTTAGTAAAAGATTGATCGATCTATTTGTAATATTTCCAACAGCAAAAGCACTAATGTGACTAGACATTTCTTGGTTGTGTTAAATGTCTCAGTTTACTGTTGAAATACATCGCTGTCGTATAAGTTAAATATCCTTTATCACGGCGTTGAAGACCAATCAATCAATCAATCTATTTATAATAAACTTTTTAGTAAAGTTAAAGGAGCAATCAATGTCAAGCAGCTTGGATTTGTGAAAAAAGAGAAATTCAAACGGCGTGTGTTTTGAAGCAGTAAGTGGACACTGTGCACCTACTCGGAAGTCAGAATGTACTACGCACACCATACGATCGTCGCGATTTTAGCCGGAACCTTTTCACAACATGTGAGTAAAACTGCTAATATAGATAGATTCCAGAGTTACCTTTTGCTTTACATTCTGAACATAATTTACTCCTTAACTAAACATTGTGCATCTAGGGCCATAAGAAATTCGCTCGTTAACCCCATATTTGCTTATGAGTTTTATTGTGTATACGACGGTAAAAAGGCGCCCGGCCAACCAAATGTATCATTTTGAGATATATTCATACATCCCATAACCGAGCTTAGTGATGACAGCAAAATAACTAGAAATCACGCGAGGTTTGGCCCATTGCTGTGCAACTGGTTCTAACAAAGGCATTTTTATCTGTGAATCATAGTATGCTTGTACATAAGCATCAATTCCAGGGTATCTCAGACCCTGTATTTGGGTGTAATATAGTGGTTTCATTCACATCTAATAGACCGTAAACAGTGTGGTGTCGTAAAAGGGCGATACGTCACCATTGTATAATCATTGTATCTAACTATATAATGCTCTTCACTAGTTGTTGATGTTTTTTTATCATCCATCTTAGCAGAAATGTGAATAGGTCCAAGGCGTCTGGTGCTCTGAATTTAAAACAAAAAGTATGAAATCAAAGACGTTACAAAATCCAGTGAAACAAATGAGTGGGCTTTGCAGAATAGGGATTTCAGTCAGACACAGACAACTAAAATGGTTTGTGTCGGAATAAAGCCTACCAAGCTTTAGAAAATGTATCACTGGTACCTGTGGGGCAGTTTGCTATTAATTATCCTAAATCAGCTTACACCATTTGGGGATTTATGGTGTGGAAAGAGCTGTCTTGAGGCTGTGGGTTTTCCATCCACTTTAATAAAAACTTCCTATTTCTGGAGGTCTAAATCGTGCGGTTGGTAATTTGAAGTTATTCCAAAGCACTCTGAAACAACCCAAAGACTGACAAAGATCTCCATGCTGTTCGTCGCATTGAATTTATATACAAACTATCGGGAAGATATTTTGCTGTTTTTTTTTTCATATTATTTTATAAATTTAGCCAATTCAGAAAAATAAAATGTTTCGGTCTGTTGTTCACGTGCAACATTTTCACTACTGAACTTTCGTTATGTGAACGAAGAACCAACGTATGTGCCCCTCTTATAATAAGACTCAGAAAAAAAGTTGCTAAATTCTGAAAAGGTATCAGAATGTTTTTATACACATGTATATAGGTACCATGTGTATATGCAAAAACAAAGTGAGTTAATATTTTACCATACGTGCACTAAAATGGCTAAAGAAAAGGAAAACTCAGATTTGTCTTAATTTTCATGCGCATGCCATTCTTATTAGTATCGACTATTCTTTTTAATCGAGACAGAGAATGTTTACATATTCAAAGTGTTGATCGTACATAAGGTCATTAATTACTGAATGCGGATACCATTAAAAATGCTATAAAACGTGCCTTGTTATTTTTAAGTTTTAAGTGTAAACAATTAAGGCTTTACGTCATTAACTAGACAAACTATTATTTTATACCGGCAGCGCTTTGATCTTATCGTTTGGTGACTTGCATGTGTCGAGCCCTCTAACATTTAGAAATAAAGGCTACTGAGCAGTAGTCACAAAATGGTGAAAATTATTAATTCGATAAAATCTAACTGATTACGAGATTAACGTCCAAGTGCCTCCGAGACCTCGCAATGTTGACAATTAATCAAAACTACTGAATTGTTCTGTATTGTACTTCTCTACCTATATACAAGACTATTAGTGGTAAAGGTGCGCTTATGGTTCAATTGATTGCTTAATCGATAAATCTGTCTTTTATCAGAACCAAGAATAATTGATGCCTTTATAGCAGCACGATATCGTGGCCCAACCTGTTCAAATCTATATAAAAAGTCACGTTTCAAGGGTTATTAAGAAGCTTTCATCTACTGATAAGCTTAATCGTGCGACGGAATTAGCTCCAGGAGATAAGTCCCATATACTGGACAACGTTGTCCAATACAGTTCACATTGATCTTTATTTACTCAAATGATTGTTTGTTAGTTAGTCTGATTGGGGTTTTACTCAAGGTTACTTCACTCATGTGACGGCGTGCCAGCCCAATCGGTGAAGGAAACAACCGTAAACGACTCTGACAAAATGCAAGACCGAACAAAACATTTACATAACATTAACAAAACAGGACACCACAACAAATCGGCACCCTGTGTCCCTTAGCTCTGAGAGCACAAGGGCACAGGTGGATCTGGTAAGTTACCGACCCGACTAACGTCACACAAAAAAACCCAAACCAAACTCGGAGAAGTTCGGGCCATTTCGTCAAGAAGAAACCAGTAAGATGTTAATATTTGTTGTTAAATTTGAAAAATTATTTTAAAAATAGAGAAAATCGAAGGCAGTATTTGTAAGGTGTGTTAACACCACATAATCTAAATTTTATTTCCCAATTGTTCTTTGACATCGTAAACCTGCGCTTTAAGCTACCACACTGGGCGTAAGAAGGCCTCGGGGTTGTAATATCCTAATTCACCAATTTCGATCTCTGTGAAATTTTCTGTCCATTTAGTTTTGTTGCCCTTTCCTACCTTTTCTTAATAAAATTGTTTTACTTTTTGATAATTTCCGTTGTTGTGGAAAATTCACTTACATTTGATGAGACTGCAGGGGTAATTATGTCTCTTCAGGTATTAACCAAACCTTGAAGTCATACCTCGGAGAGTGGCTGGTTCATAGTTTGAGCCGTCTTGCTTGTTGATATGAACACATTTTAGTTTTTAAATGCCCGATAGCTGCGATAGGCGTTCAAAATCCAAAATATGTAAATTTTGTCATGATAGCCTTCAGAGTAGTAATTTTGGTCGTTTATCCTGACTGTGTTGTGATTTTCAAGATCTGCAATAAAATAAAACAATTTGTCAGAATTTATAGGTAACTTTTCACAACGTGAACTCCGAACAAGCTGAGATGACGTTTTTTCGGTCTTTAAGCTGCTTCGAATGAATTCACTCCGCTATTTAACGTTAATTTGAATAAACGTTTTGCCATATAATGTTATTACCAATCGTGTGACATAATATGCTTGAAAAGCTGCTCCTGAAAAGTAAAATAGTGAGATCGTGTCCTGCAATCTCCCGACGTCAACAATCACATAATTATTTTTGCGTAAAAGTAGAACGTTTGGCCTGTAATTTGACAAATTAGCGACAGCTCTTGAATAATAGCACTCGTGATATTACAACAAAACTATCCACGGCTTTGCAGTGGAATTATCAGGGTTGTATTGTAAGAGTGAACGATTACATGTAGCTGCGCTGTTTAAATATGCTGTCGTGCGAAGTGTGGTACAGAGGTGTAATCACGAATTGCCTCCTTGATCAGGGTGTATCATCAGCAAACCAATTGGACCCTGCAATGAAGTACACGTCTGTTCGCGTGTCTACACCCCATTTGAACAGATATCAAGTATAAGCCACTCAACCTTCATTAGAGTGTTACAGGAGCTAATTTACTGGCTATTAGGCTGATGCCAGGTCAATAGAAACAATAACGCTTCATTACCCACCATGTTTATCTGAACTAAATCACACTCATTTTAAGAGATCCTCCATGAGGGCCAATATTCACAGAGGATGGTTAGCAAGTTTTCAAAAGAGCTATGCACATACTGAGCAATAAGTCACATACGCACCCAATAATTATGTACTTGGTGTTATCACAGAATAACATCTGTTATAGATATGTTTGGCAAGACGTAAAAGCTATAGGCGTTCTGTTAATTTTACCCCAACATATATATGTTCAGTGCAGTAAGTTTTACAAAAACAAAAAAACTGAAAACATAAAACTTCTACCGATAAGTTTAAATGAGAATGTATCAATTAGCTGTCATATCTTGGCCACGCTTTGAGGTATTCATGTTACTCAAGTCAACGAGTAACATGCCACTTACAATTACCAAAATATTCATATATTGTCTTTCTTCGCGGTAGGATCATAGACTTTGTTGATCCATAGAAGGAAAAGCGGTCGACCCCCTTTATGTTGAATTGGACTAAATATAAATAAGGCGTCTATCCATAGTTTATTATATATTTCAATTTAACTGTTTTGATTTATGAACAAACTTCAACAATTTTTTAAATTGGCGACAATCAGTATTTGTTAAAAATACTAATGTGCATTTGGCTTTAAATAATCAGCAGTGTGCCCTCTAACAGTTGAATTACGCTTGGACGTACAATACTGGATGGTGGAAAACTGGAATGTTCAGAGATAATAAGGTTCACAGGTATCGACACATATTTTAGTTTCTGTCAATTCAATAAATTCCCTGAACAATATTTAAATTCCCATTCTAAAGAAAAGACGCATTCATAATGGCTGCATCAGCGATGAAAACCACATACCAGGATAAATAATGCCGGTCAATCCTTTAAAACCTTAACAAATATGTTGAAAGCATAATGCAATTATGACAGTGTTAGAATTGGAGTCCTTCGGTGTAAAATGTTTCTTGATCGGACTATAACTGCAAGGAGGGTTTGTGGGGTGGACTTTTCAGTGTTTTTATTGTGTCTTCCCAGGGACAAACGTCCAATGCTACACGCGTCAAGATATAGAAGGCTGTAAAGCACTGTCAAATCAGGGTTTTACAAATACAGGGATCTATAGTTTTTTCTCTACCGTGTAATGGGCGGCCAGATTACACTAATACGGATTCTGTTATCTATTTTATCCAGAATAAGAACAACGAAAATCGTTAAAAATGCATCGATGCAGATAGCGAATGGACTTATAAAGAGGATTCCCTAGAAGGAAAGCACATGATAACGTACAATAGATCGCACATGTGAAGGTAATTGTGTGGCAAAATTCTAACAAAGGTTATAACATATTTTAACAGAACTGCCGTTATGATTCAAACAAACAAACAAGCAATAACTCTAGCCCATTAGTCTTTTAGTATATTTAGATCAAACTGTCACTCCATGACAAAAACTTAAATCTATTGATCTTAACTGAAATCTCAAATCAGGATTAAGTCGCACATAACTGAAGGTGTGACTATAACTCATATGTTTTAAGTCTATTTACGTTGTCGTTACAGTGAAGGGATAATTTCAAACATAGCATAAAACACTTTAATATGTTTTGGTTATGTTTGTTTGCTGTTTAACTAAACTGTGATTAAATAAGAGAAATGTGGCGTAAAGTGTCAATCAATCAAACAACCAAATGTTGCTGCTTCAGATTATTCTCTAGACGCTTACATTATGCTGATCAGATGAGCTCAGCTTTACGTAATCCATTCTATTCCATGGGTACTGTTGGATCCATCTTGAATATAATCTAGGTGATTCACATCCAACAACACAGAAATGTCGCTGTCAGAAAACTTACATATCGTATAGCCTAAGTTAAATATCGTATAGCCTAAGCGTGTGCGTAAAAAACTCGCACCAGTTCGGTCGGATTTAGGCGATGCACTCAGCCACAATACCACTCTCAATATATTAGATCTCCGTCGCCCAATTCTGGTTCGAGGTCAACTGTAGAAGATAACTGACATTTTTGTTTGATTACGACGTTAAATATCGACAAAACAAACATCAAATTAACTTAATAATTTGCTGGTGGATGTAAACATGAACACCTTCCTGCAATCACTTGTCATACTGATTGTTGCCCTGTATTTTTATAATGGAGATCATTTATGAGGACGGTGTTATACGCGTAAAACCAAATAAGGTTGTAAAAGGATCCGTGTAAAACGCTGATTATATTCTGTTCATAGCATTCAAAGTCGGGTTGTGCATTTTAAATTGCTTGTAGACACCCTGAAATACCCACTTTTGGAGTAATTCTAATAGAATGGCTCCTGATCCCCTCCGACAAAAATTCATTATCCCATAGGCTTAAGTAAACTATTTAATTATTCGCCGCGTCAGGATTTTCCAGAAAACGCGTGATATGAAACAATATCGCATAACTGCCTTACCTTTTTTTTTACTGTTAAACTCGGTTTGCCAAATGAATGCTTAAAAAGATTAAAGTGAAAAAATGTCAAGATGACTGCACAACTGCAGCAGGGTCACTTAAGATATCTGACAACCATGTGTTTCGTTATTAATATATGTTTCGCACCCTACAACCCCGGTAATTCCACTCTAAAGCCGTTGATTATTGTGTGATATCACTAGTGATATTATTCAACAGTAAATACGTCATAGAGAGATGACATCACATTTTTGACGTCTCCGCTCTTATGACGTCACGACGATATATACTCTTTTTTTGTTTATGTTTAAGCGACATTTAAAAGCTGTGTACATAATTAAAAAAACGACGACTGAGATGGATTTTCAACTTCTGGGTAAATTGGTAAAGCGACGCCTAGATACTAAGACCGTTTTCAAACAATGATTACAAATCTTAACAGAATCTACTTAATGTCACATACGCACACAAATATTCTGTATTTGGGAGTTTCACATAAGCACATGAAATATATATATTTTCATCAAAAAGTAAAAGTTAGAGGTATTTTCTTAATTGTACCCCCAGATTTGATGGTAAAGATAGTTTAAAAGCTACAAAAAGCTGAAAATTCTGCCAGAAATATTAATTGGAAATGTGTCAATCTGCTGTCGTATCTCAGACTCACTTTGATGTACCGATGTCACTCCGAGTCAACCGTGTTAGCCACACCCCTTACAAGGTTCAAAATGTTGGCTCGTTACACACAAGGTCATTCACCGCGGCTGGATCAAAGTCTTTGTGAGCAAATATGGCCAGCCCTCTTTCCGTTAAATTCGAATAACTGCTAGATTTCTCCTGGTCCGTACAAGCTTTGTACCCAATGAATAATTTTTATTTTAACGTGACTGTTTTAATTTTTGAACAAACATCAAATCTTGTTAAAATCAAGGCAAACGGAATTAGTTGAAAAGTCCAAATTTTGGGTGCGTATGTTACTTTAATTGGATTTAACTAGAAAGAAAGATTAAAAGTCGCTTACAAATATACCCAGAAGTTGAAAATCCATCTCGGTCGTCATGTTTTTATGATATATACTTTGTTGCTAAAAGACGTTCCTGTGCAATCGTTGTCTTTGTATGACGTTGTTAAGTGCACGTGCACATAAATAAATATGTATCCAGACCAGTCAGTCCAAAATATACAGATTTCTCCACGAAAATTACCTGAAAAGTGTTAAAAATGTATAGTGCGAGAGAAAGATTACACAAACTAGATCTTGCCTTTTAATTTAAGAAAATCACTTGCCTCCGGCCCAAGATTTTGTTAAATTAACAGACTTTAGTGATATTCATCGTAATTCTCGTTTGTTAACCTCTATTTATTTCCACGGATTTATATACGAAACACGTCCAGTAACATGTGGACGAATATCTGGATGTGTTGTAAAGAAAGCTACTAACGTCACTAGAAACACTTTCATTCCCTGAATCTTTAGTATGTCCGCTCTCTACTGTGTGGTTTGATAATTAAGCAGCTACACTATACTCAGCTTGTGATCTCCAATGACACGATCAACCACGAAAATCGTTTAAATGCTTCAGCAAACATAGGAAATTAACCTGTTCGGAAGAATTTCCCAGGAAAAAATCGACTTAACTGTAGTACCATCGTGTTGGAGCGAAGTTTATTTTTCCATTGATGACGAAGATATCGCTGTATCTTGTGACTTCGGGTAATCTATTTGGATCAGCATATCGATTCCTGGAAGTGAATGTAGATCATTTTGACGTAATTAAACAACACACACAGGCAAGGTTTAGCCATCATTCTGATGACGCCTTTTCGTAGTCAGATTTATAGTGTTCACAAATTCAACTTCGGCACCGGACTCACATCTAAAAAAACAAATTAAGTGACATTCTCTCAAGATCTCTGACATTCGGAGGAAATCCATTCTGGTCGCATTGTGGTTTTATTATAATTTTAAAAACTGTTTGATTGAAATTGTTTAAGTTTAATTAAAGACAAACAGCGTTTCAAGTTGAAAAACCCAGTGATAACTCTTACTAAAAATTGAAATGTTACGAATTGTAACAATCACAGCCACCTTCATTCAACCTTAAAATCCTATCGGATCCGTCACGCTCCCTGTGTCTAATGTGCTTTGGATCTCTGGTTATATTATCCGATATATTCCATGTTAACATGTTTTAAATCTATATATCAAATTATAAAACGAAAACCTCAAATGTATCCCTTAATAATAACAGTGATATCAAGATTTGTCTCCTTCGTCCATTAGTCAGACACGCTGTTAACGTGTGAAACAACCCTTACGGCAGCTCGTAATACCCTAATCAAACAAACAAGCAGAATACTTACATAACGGCGTGCCAATACAATCGGTGACGGAAACAACCACAACTTGATGGCGGCAACAAAGAAGACGTCAATATACACTTACAGGACGACCAACAAGACACCGCAACAAATGGGCTTCCCGATTCCCCTTAGCCTTAGAGTACCAGGGCACAAAAGGCTCCCACCCGCTTCAAGTTTTAAGTACCAACTAACGTCTCCTCCCATACATCCACTTTTCCAACATAACTCTATATGGTATAATAATGACCGGGATAATGTAAGTGCACAGGTCGTACTGACCTCTTATCAGAAAACACTTAACCTTATTCTTAAAGCTTTCTTTGTCTTAAATTGCAAAGACAGTAAAACGTTATTTGAACCTTGCTGGACGAGCACATGTATCCCGAAAGCCTCCGGTTACCAGAGTAAACAAAGTCACTATTATGTAACCTGGGATCCCATTAAACTCAGGTAACATCCTTGTCAATTTGAATGCACTAAAGAAATCCATAAAGTTCAATTTCTATGAAATCCGATAACCAATGACAATTTAAACTTTAAACCACGAGTAACATGTCAAAGAATGTGTCTTCCAAAAACCGAGTGATAATTGATTCCGCAAAAAAAAAAAATGTCAAAATATTCACTTGTAAGCAACTCGTTGACATAAATGGTACAAACGAGAGAATGATATGTGCGAATTTGAGAATGCGTAAGGAAACATTTTCATTACCAGCGGTCGCCTTGTCTGATCTGCATTAGGTATTCAAATATATTCTTATTCCATTGATGGACGCTCTTAGCAACTTCCAGTGATGTATACAAAAAACAGATTTTAACGCTTAGCATAGACATGGATATACTAAGAATGTCATATTCCTCGACTGAAGCACCAGAAGAATATATAAGTTTTTAAGGAATATGACAAAACAATTGACATACATGTAGGTAAGCATCAATTCATATAGATTCGTGGAATGTCTTGACGTGTAAAGGAATTGAAAAACAATCCCCCAAAATACTGGCGCCACACAATTTTTATTTTTTTTATTTTTTATTTATTTATTCACCATAATGTATGAATCATAACAGCAGAATAAATGATATTGTAAGTGACATGGCGGGAATAAAGCACCATAGGGCTTGTACTATCCCATTATAAGTTTACAGTGACGATTCTTCGCTAATGGTAGAATAAAAGAATGATGGCAAGTATTTATTTTCTTATTATAAATATATAATTAAATAATTAAATAAAACGTGGCTGAGATGTTTAAGGAGTT
>JAVFBZ010184392.1:0-11582 GCA_032466195.1 Katharina tunicata
TTACAGAGTAACATTATCCTTTAAACTGTACAAACCAACCGTGTTTATATATTTATATTTTTTTGGTGGGTATAAATGTAAAGAAAGAAAATGTTGCTTGCCTCTACAGGGATTCGAACTTGGATCTGTATATACACATATAGGTCTATATATATGGTGTCAAACAGACCATTTTATTATCGATAGTTCGGTGCTGCAGAAAACGATTATGTTATATTCACAATGATGTTGTGTAGCAAAGTAAGACAGCCGGATGATTGATGGGGAATGGAAGAAACCAGTATGTTTTACAGGTCTATCAAAGACCGTCCGTCCCTCCGTCTGTTCAAACCGAACAGGAATACTTGAAAAAAACATGACTAAGATGGAGCTTCTAAAAATGACGCTTAAACAAGATACAGGAATACTTAGTAGGTGAAATGTAGAATAATAAGTTATATATTGTGTGAGTTTACAAGACTGTCCTACAGAGTTTATGTAACGTCATAACAGACACAAAGACATTTTATGGAAAATAATTCGAAGTGGAATAAAATAAATTGACTAACATAAGGTTATTTTTTTCATCATATGAGATTGATATCTAGACATGTCCTGGTAAGTTAAAGATGGCATACAATTTTCACAATATAAGGTTTGTATGTATAAGTGGAGATATTGCAAAGAACGACAAATGAACATGACCGACTGAATCAGTAACCCCAGCTTGACATGGAATAGTCCTCAAGAGATTACCATGAACAAAAAGCTGCTAGACACTCTGCATGGTAAGAGCTTCACAAGTTAAACGAAATCATCCCAATAAATATCTAGCAAGACAAGCATCAAAGGAACATACGAACATATTTTACGGCAATCAAAATTGATTTGACAGATCTCGTGTAACAGTTGTCTTGTTAATTGATCGCATGGGTTCTAATGGTGACGCCGAATACAATTTCTCTGTGTAAAACCCTAAAAGACTGACGAAAATCGTCAAAGTTTATGATTGGTCTTATGTGGTTAGCTGTTACGCCGATTTACGTTAATTTACAAGGGATATTACGTTTGATACGATAGATATGATGTCTTTAGTATAGTTTATTTAGTTCATAATAATCAAGCCCAGAGGACGCACAGATATTATAACGAATAAAAGAATATAACACAATAATGCCGAATATAAAATAAACCATTGCTATCACATGCAGATGCACACATTTAAAAAATATGATAGGAGAAACTTTAAAGTCAATTACATAAAACCGATTTCAGTTGTTTCTTAAAACTAGATTTTGTTGAGAATGTATTTACATCATCTACAAAAATGTTGAAAAGCACTTGATTCCACATTCAAATGCTCTTTTTACGAACGCTAAGAGGACTGGTTTAGGGACGAAAGAGTGTGATTTGCTCTGGACGTTCTATATGGAACTTGATCAAAGTTCTGTTCTGTCAGATATTTACAACTAAAATAAGAGATAACAGCTGTATTAAAAACAAGACAGAACTATGATCTTATATGTCCTAGGGTTGGTAAATAGAAAAGTAAGATGCTTACATAAAATGTTTTAAATATATTTGTCGTATGTACAAAAGTCTTTTGGTGATGAGGCATGTGTGTTCAGCTGGTAAATGAGATTTTCCATATTTTAAACAAAGGTTAAAGTTCCATTCGTCAAACAGAAAAACTACAAATCGTGTATAATTTAATGTCCCATAAAAATACAATACTTTTTCTCGAGATAGATATGTTTCTAGATGCAGTTTCGCTCAAAACCAATCAATCTAGACTTTAATTTGTATCATCAGTGAATGAACGTTTTTTGCGTTATTTGACAAACGTATCAATTACATTTGCTATGACCTCGCGTACCAATTGTACATTGTGGTTTTACAAGCCTGTCACTGTATATTAATTTATTGACCACAATGATCTTAAGACATTTTGGCAACGTCAATACGTAATTATCACAGATCGTTATGATTTGATTACATCATAGCTAGCCGGTTAAGGACTATACTGTTAAACGTCTCCAGAATGGCGTTTTCATTTCGTTCAATAATGAAAATACACATTTGAGAAATTAAACACATGTAAAACAAGTACAAACCAAGACTGAAAATAATCAGACAGCGCATACTGTTGTTCGGATAGCCATTAGTGATTTTGTGCGTTCATGTAATTCCTTCTCTCTTTGCGTGACTTTTAAACATTGGAATTTAAACAAATTAGAAACTGACAAAGAGAGATGGAAAAAATTCAGGATTTAACTGGTACAACCAGGAAGTTACACAAAGGCGATTTATTTATTCAGTGTGGCTGATTTATGCAATGATATCGTTGGTGTACGATCCTAGTTTTGATCATTAATGATCAGTCTAGCAAAGAAGGATAATAAAAATAATAATAAAATAGTTCGCCGTCTGAATCAATTGTGGGAATTTCGTGAGGCTTGGACTTTAAACACGCTTCACCCTATCACTCAATGCAGTTAATAACCGTTCACAGGTTCGTCAGTGTAGCTTATCTGAGGAGAAGGGTTCACTTTGTGAAGACAACACCCACCATCCATTTGTTTCAGCGGCGCCTGAAGATCAGATTAAAATACCATGAAAGGCTTCAGTGGATAACTTCTTATGTATTTGCTTTTCTCGTTTCAGTGTCTATTCGCACAAGGTCTTCAAGTATACGTTCTCTTAATCTTCACTATATTTAATAGAAAACATTGCCAGAATTCATACTGAAACGCCGTACCCAAATGGATGAAAAGTTATTATCCAGAAAGTCTTGCTGGAGTTAACCTGTACGTATATGATTATCTTTCTTTACTACATGTACATTCTACAAATTCAAATGTTAATGTGTTGTCGCTTTTTTAAGATGGAACAAATTATAGTCTTATTATACAAAACATAACAGATGAGAAGCAGTTCGTCTTCTATTATATCGAGTGGGAAGATTCGAGAAAAGGGTACATTGCAAGAGTGAAGTAAGTGTTCCTTCAGTATTTACCAGACATTCCTAAAATTAAGACACACAGTCGTTTTATAAAATCCCAGAACAAAGATTGGTTTGTTTCAAACAAGATCCAATCCACGAGGTAAATATTCATGTTTATAAATAAGGCTAACATTAGGTGTTTGTATTGATCGTAAAATGCCGGTGTTTGAAAAGACTAACGTGCCTAATCTACATAGACTCACGCTTGATCATGCAATCCCAAATGAATTGGTCATTGGTGTCCTCGTTTTGCTTAAGAAAACTTGCATTCGCTTTCTTTTTCTCGAGGCGTAAAAGTTTTTTTACATTTTGATTGGCAGCCTGACTAAATTGGTCAACGCATCAGTGTGAATGCTTCCAACGTTAGCATGATATACGCATACTATACACAAATTCACAATCTCCAATTTTTACCAAAGCCGTCTTGAAACACCAAAGGACATAAAACATCCTCAATGTAAACCGAATATTACATGGACAAGGCCGTAGGGAGAGTATATTTAGTCAATCGTCTCGGAAAGCATTCTGACTGCATCGGCAAAGGGTTTTCGGCTGTGTTCTTTCCGATTTATGAATATTACTGCTAGAGATGATGATATAAATAAACAGCATCCTAGAGTTCAATCAGGGGAAACTTATCCACAGGATCTTTTTAATTTCGAAGGATAAGCTGTTTTGTTAAAAAACGTATACATCAACATTGATAACGAAACCGTTTGAATATAGACGCGAGCAGAGTATATTCAACTGTTATTTAGTAATGAAAAGAGAGCCCGGGTGAATATAGACGCGAGCAGATTATATTCAACTGCTATTCAGTGATGAAAAGAGAGCCCGGGTGAATATAGACGCGAGCAGAGTATATTCAACTGTTATTCAGTGATTAAAAGAGAGCCCTGGTGAATATAGACACGACCAGAGTATATTTAACTGCTATTCAGTGATGAAAAGAGAGCCCTGGTGAATATAGACGCGAGCAGATTATATTCAACTGCTATTCAGTGATGAAAAGAGAGCCCGGGTGAATATAGACGCGAGCAGATTATATTCAACTGCTATGCAGTGATGAAAAGACAGCCCGGGTGAATATAGACACGAGCAGAGTATATTCAACTGTTATGCAGTGATGAAAAGAGAGCCCGGGTGAATATAATATTCAGCAATGACGGCGCATATCTCTCGGGCTTTTTTAATAATAAACCATGGGCACGTAGAATCACGTTATTATCCCTAAGCCTGAAATCAATGCCATACTTAAAATGATTAATGACCGTCTCTGGAAGAACCCTTGACTTTTTCATTGGGATATATTCAGATTATTTCCAAGGAAAAATAAAAGAAGCTTACCGTGAAAAAAGTAAATAAGAAACAAGTTTCTTCTTGATTAAGAATGAGTTTAAACTAGAAATTTGATAGTTCGCTATTTATTTTATTTTATAAACGAAGAGTCGGCGCAAGCGTTGTGCCCAACTCTCTCTTTATTGGGAAATGAGGTTAAGACATCAGTACTGCAATCTCCGCTTGAGTTTCATGATAATTTAATAAGCTCTACCAAAACACCACCATTTATTACCAATGTAGCTGCCCGATTTAAATTTGTTATTGAGGCGAATAGTCTCATATTATCTAGTAAGCAAAAGCTGTAAATTTAAAACATTTAATTTTCTAAGACTGGAAAAAAATTATGTTACAAAGCGTGGATGGTTGAGTTGAAGACTTTGCCATCATACTCGAAGTACTTTGGTTGATTTATGTGGAACCTTGTTCTCAAGGGCATATCCTGTACTGTACATCACGATTTGTCGCTTTTCAAGCAAACCCTGAGTACAATTTCGAAAAACCAAACCACGATCTCCTCCATCAACAGTACATTCCAAACCGATAATGTCGACAATATGCTGGGTGGTGCCCCGAAAAAGGCTTTACAGGTCGCGGCGTACTAAATGCAAGTTTACTGTGTATCTGCAACTTTCTAAGATAAGACAATAATTTATAGTAATGTAATTTTTTCTATACATGGAGAGAAAGAAATTTTGCCTGCCTCCACCGGGGTTCGAACTTGGGTATCTGGCTATGGATGAAGTCGCTATAGTCACTATAAAGCTTGTTTTATTTTTACAATTAATTGGTCCAGCATTTGTCAAACATTAGTTTCGTTCACTTACAATGCTAAATCAGGGAAGGTAACTTTATACAGTGTCAGAGATGTGTCAGAGGGAAGTGAAATTTAACTTTAATCTGTGTCATTTACGTAATTGGTAGAGATTATTTCTTGACAACAATTTTATATTTATATTTATCTAGGTACAGCGTTCCAATGATTTTCAGATCTTGTTTTCAAGTGTATGAAAATGTTCATGTATACTAGAAAACGAACTCGGTATTGGCATTAAATCACTCTACCTAAATAAATAAGATGCCCAGGGTCCAGGAAGGTTTGCAGGTGTTTATATCTATTCAGATGTCATATCTCTGGAGTAGGCATTAATATGAACGAGCCTCTCTAGACATTTCACTGTACAGTACGCGACATAAATAAGACACACTGTGGCAATGTAAGTATATAAAAATAGATCCATTGCATTTTTCTCATTTTTGTCATGCACAAACACTATTACACAGGAATTTACTTTATTTTATCCGAACAACTATTTCTCTACTCGATAGGCCAATTCTATCTCGAATACATGAGAGATGTACAAATAAGGCAAACCTTACATCTTTGTATTGACCATTGAATGTTGCTAAGACCAAGACGACTGGCTGTTTCTGACACGTCCAATCTACAGTTACAAACAATCTATCACAGCGGCCTCAATGGAGTGGATTGGCGCCTTTGTCTCTCTTAAAAAAGTCTACCTTCCTTTCGCGAGATATTGAATGTTGGAATTAAGTCATTTTTCACAGACGGGTATTTCGGGATTCTGAGAGGATGCTAACAGCGTTGCCGTGATATGATAATCTAAACAACTTCGTACCGTTTGATATAAAAAAAAATATATAACAGACGCTAGTTACTTTTGTAACAGTTAGCAGAAAAATTAGTGAGTAAAATAAGAATGAAAACTAAAACTCAAGTGGGTAAGAAACATTATAGTGTATATTTGTCAGGTCCAGTTAACTATACTGTTAGACGCACCAATTGAAACCCGTTTCTTTTACTACATAAAGTAATACATTTAAGCATAGTATTCAATCAAGATAGGAGATTTAGAGATGAGGTAGTGAGTGATTCGATGGATTAAAAAAATGTCACCTCCCTTAAAATTTATTCGTTTAAAGCTCTACCTTTTTAAAAAATCCTGACTTCACCGTGTTCTTCAACAAACGGTCATCTGGAGTAGCCACTCTAACTGTACCACTGTCGTATGTATAGAAAAGTAAATAAAGGTATATTTACAGTTAAAGGGACACAACTCGGCTGTGCATACTATCTTTTATTCCCGAGCGACAGGTTTGTGTGGCTTGGGCTAGATTTGAATTCTTATATGACCGTTAATTGCATTTGACATATTTAATGTGACAAAATTTACATATAAACTATTACCACGAATATTATATGTTATTGAGCAAAAGAATGAAAGTTATGTATATATAATTATTTGAATCATTTAATAATTATCACCTGCATTGTCACAGATTGTGAACCAAAATTTATTATAATCTTAAATCAAATCTTGCTAATCAATAATCATGCATCAAGCAAAGGTATCTGTTTGCGTTTGCTCTTTTCTCTGAGGCGTTTGTCGTTCCTAGTGAATAATATACTTCAAGCATTCCATCTTTTAATAAAATGCGATCTTTTAACATATGAAAAACATGTACCTCGTGACTCAGCCTTTGAAATTCATAACATCTCGTTTCTCTCATTTTAAAACACATGTGTGTATAGGCAAGGAGGCAATATACATGTAATCTTCACAAACTGCTACGATATATCCAGTAAATCCACAATAAACACCATAATATGTACAAATACAACGAAAGAAAGCATCATCGTCCAATTATTTAAAAATAATCTTTAACGATATGCAGATACGGCTTCAGTAAATAGTGAAAAATGGAGGGAAATACAGTGCAATGATTTAGAACTAAAATTTAGACCTATGGTTTAAAATATTTTGACTTATTTCAAGTTCCATAATTACATAGCCTGTTTGAAGTTTGGTACTCGTTTAATAATGTATTCAATCGAATCGTAGTTCGTTTAATCAACTTTCTACTTATCGCGAATCATCCAGGGTTTGTGGTACTGTCCTATTGTCAGCGATCGTTTATTCAGTATAAAAAAGATGTCTGTTGATTTACTGCGTTAATAGTCGTAGTCGTCAGCGGAATAGAGTGCAAAGTCATACAGAGTGACCTGTGAAGTGTAACCACATGTGATATCAACACAACTAGTAGTTTATTTTACAACAGTTTATTTTCAATAGACTTTTAAACAATTAAAGCAGATATCACATAAGAAAAAACTGTTTATTTTGAAATACAATTTAAATCGAAATCAAGTCCAAATATCGCATCATGGTCGTCTATCCTGCAGAAAACGTTTGCTTTAAGTCACTCATCTTCTCTTCTAGTCTCCGGTAATTTATCTTTTTAATTGGGCGCGCAGCTCCTCCTTCGATTTGAAGCAACTTTATCGAATTGCCCGTTCTACTTGAATAACCAATATAAATTCAAATAAGTTTGGGTGCGACTTTTTTACAATGCGATTCAGTTTTCCGTGCCAGCTTTCGATATAGTTGGTCGTCCTGGCTCCATCTGTGTCGAAGTGATTCCACATATGCTGGTCAAACTGTCCCTCTATCCAGGTCTCTGTAACATAGTCGGCGAACAATCGTGCCTTGGTTGTATGAGGTGAATAAGCCTATGTCTGTAGCCAAGCATCTTTAACCAATGCGAAAGGAGCAAGAGGTAGCGCTGCAGCACGCCTTACAAAGGGGTACAGGTCAGAGTCGGGCTGATACGTGGTTGCTAAACTCAGTGCTTGTACTTTCTTCCAAATGGCTTGGCAGTAATAATATAAAAAAAAACAGCCCTTCAATTGAACACCGGGAAATATCTGCAAAACATAAACATGATATAAATTAGACGTTTGTGAATGGTATTATATCAAATAGCGTTATTTGAAGAAAAAAAAAGGGAAGAAATCTATCTATACTTACATCGGAAGCAGCGTTGTGTACAGCCTTCTCAAAGTCAAGCTGAATAATGGATGTTTCGAACACTAAACCTCCGTCTCAGGCAGCATCCTTCAGAAGTTGTCTGAGTCTTGTTTAGCAGAAGTCTGAAGATGAGGGGGGTCATCATACCATCAACGAAGGCATGAATGGTATTGATTTGAAGAAACAAAATTCTTGAATAAATGCCGAAGGTTTCCTTCGGTTGCAAACAAAGTAATGCGTTCTGTGGTACCATCGTTGGCCAAAACAAAATTCTCTCCTGATTTGGTCAAAGTCCAAGATCCCTCCGATTCGATATCAGCTCTGCTCTTTGGTATGGGGGGAATGGCTTGTTGTCGTTATTGATACAAACTGGACTTTTAATGTGAATGATTGTAATTCTCGTGCAACGTCATCCAAATGTCTTCGTTATAGATGGTTGGCATGGCTGTAACTTCTTCACCGGCACGTTTACGTATCTGGCTCATTATCGTCTCAACTTCAGTCTTAGCTATACTTGGATGATAAGTGTGGTCACGATTTGGATTTACGAGCACATCGTTTTCAGTGGTTATGACAGAAACGTAACCAAAAAATAAGTTCAAGCCGAATATCAACGTGTATCAAACTATACATATTATTAAAGGGTCACACACAGCAGGTAAAATAGGAAGACAAAACCGAATCGAACCAGACTTATATTATTAGTGGAACCGGTCCACAACATAAAAGCGGGTGATAACCTGGTGCTCTTTGATCTAAGGACCATCATGACGCTGACGTGTTGTGGTTTGTCGTCCTATAAAATGCACTGTAGTCGTTTAGAGTCGTTTGTTTCGTCGATTGGGCTAGGACGCGGTTATATGAGTGAAATAGAATTAACTACGGTAAAAAACCAAACAAAAAAACACTGATCTACAATCAGCCCGAACACTGAACACATACAGCGGGGTGTATTATAATGCCGAATGGTCGCTATAGGGAGAAAGACAACTATATACTGTTCAACTCGGTTTGTAGGCCCTTGCGCGCGAGCAAGTTCGTTAGTAATGAAAATGATCGCCGGTAGTAGACATTCGTGGCGGAAAACGGGAAATTGCGCCACTTTTCGTCATATTACGCACATATTTTTTTGTGGGCAAAAACGTTAAGACAAAACCAAGTGTTACTTACCAATAAGTTTTTAATTAAAAACAAATGCAGGTGTAGCGACGAAACTCAAGCTGTAACGAAAGGAAAGTCGGCGTTTATAAACTAAACATACGATGCAAGCCAGCGTTTAACATCAAATGTACGAGTTCTAGTCACGTGATAAGAATAGTTTCCCTTGACAGAAAAGTGTTAAGAGTTGCGTCGTGTGCTTCAAAAATATCAGAGACGGCTTTTTCGTTTTCTTCTTGGTTTGTTTAATTTTTTTTTAAATTAACAGGTCTTTGGATAAGAACAATAGCTATGATATGGTATTATTATGTTTCAATGTATTCTTTTTTCAGTTGTACAGAGCTTTGGATCAGCACTCGAGCGATTTCGTCCTTAGATATATGTTTGTGTACCATTTATTAGAAAGCGGAAACTACATTATGTTGATTTGTAAGCTGGATGTTTTGTATATCTCTGTAAAGCTGGAGGTTTTGTATATTATGTCTAGCTCCTTGTGACATGCTGAACGTGTCCTTATTCATCCATCTATTATGTCAGTGATGGTAACCATCAACTGTCCATAATTTGTTTGACTGTGCCATATAGGCTGACGCAAGAAAAGTTGTGATATAGTAGAAAATAAAATAAACTTGCTTCCATAATTAACTGTAAAATGTACAAACTTGAAAAACAAGTGAAGTTATACTGACATTATGTATTGAGTGGAGCGGGCTATATCAGACCGTTTCCACTAATGGGGATGAATTCGACCTAGAAACATGAACACAGGGATAAGACGATCACTCCGCTATAATATGTGATATGAATCTCACTGCGACAAGAAACTAAGTCTGTCGGTTGTCACATGGTGGGATGAAATAGACGCAGATCGTTTTACGTATCAAAACAGGCACAGAGAGAGAAGAGGGGTCAACTTTGTTTCACAGACCGCCAGTCGAAAGGTCTATTTTCGGTTCCCATTCACTGGCTGAAAACTGCCTTATTTTGGGTTACACGATATAATTCCAGATTAAGTCATAGTTGATTTCCATCTTATAGAACCTCGCTTTATCTCAACTGTTTAATATGTGTTCACTGTACAAAAGTACCGTGCAGTTGTTCGTGATTACAGTCTGTCTTATGTTTACCCCAAATGTCACAGCCAAAAAGCTGATGGTGATTCTGATAGACGGATTTCGCTGGGATTATTTCAATATCCACGGCATGGGCCTAAGAGGCTTTCCTATGCTCTTTGATCAAGGAACGAAAGCGGAATACACCATTGTGGATTTCCCAACCCTCTCTTACCCTAACTATTACAGCATAATGACAGGTACACGTTTAAGATTATTTGTATCAGGTATATTTCCTTATTATGGGTTCAAGCTACTTAATATGCGTTTTACTTGTACGATAAACCCATATGCTTCCAATACCAGTCTCTACCCTGCTCTCTGCCCCAATGCCAGTCTCTACCCTGCTCTCTACCCCAAGTCCAGTCTCTATCCTGCTCAAGTTACTTAATATGTATTTTTATTGTATGATAAACCCATATGATTCCAATGCCAGTCTCTACCCTGCTCTCTGCCCCAATGCCAGTCTCTACCCTGCTCTCTACCCCAAGTCCAGTCTCTATCCTGCTCAAGTTACTTAATATGTATTTTTATTGTATGATAAACCCATATGATTCCAATGCCAGTCTCTACCCTGCTCTCTATCCCATTACCCGTCTCTACCCTGCTCAAGTTACTTAATATGTATTTTTCTTGTAAGATAAACCAATATGATTCCAATACCAGTCTCTGCCCTGCTCTCTACCCCAATACCAGTCTCTATCCTGCTCTCTACCCCAATACCAGTCTCTACCCTGTACCCCAATACCAGCCTTTACCCTGCTCAAGTTACTTAATATGTGTTTTTCTTGTAAGATAAACCCATATGCTTCCAATACCAGTCTCTACCCTGTTCTCTACCCCAATACCAGTCTCTACCCTGCTCAAGTTACTTAATATGTATTTTTCTTGTACGATAAACCCATATGCTTCCAATACCAGTCTCTACCCTGCTTTCTACCCCAATACCAGTCTCTACCCTACTCAAGTTACTTAATATGTATTTTTCTTGTAAGATAAACCCATATGCTTCCAATACCAGTCTCTATCCTGCTCTCTACCCCAATACCAGTCTCTACCCTGCTCAAGTTACTTTATACGTGTTTTTCTTGTAAGATAAACCCATATGCTTCCAATACCAGTCTCTACCCTGCTCTCTACCCCAATACCAGTCTCTACCCT
>JAVFBZ010184402.1:0-11942 GCA_032466195.1 Katharina tunicata
CTTGTTGTTTATTCCAACATTCAAGATAACAATCTCCGGCTGGGGTCCTTTATAATTTTGAGCAAGAGTCCGAAATATATTGAAATCGGCACCTGGATAACATTCTACTTGGATATCATGGTGAGGGTTTATATTATTCAAGATAGATTAGAATCTCCTAATAGCAATATTTTTTTGGTTACTTTTGGAAGGTGCCGTTTGGAAGAAGTGTGTCTAATTTCCGAAATGTGCTACTTTCTTTACTATTAAACTAAACTTTTCGAGGAACTCACGGTGGAGATCTTACGGCATCAGAATAGGAACGATCAGACCCGTGGGGAGAATGGGTTGGAGGGTGGGTAGAAGGTGGGCTAGAGTGTCCAGGCTGAGGGGAAGGAGACAGAGGAGTAGGAGGGCATGGAGCCTGGGGGCAAGAAGAAGGGGAACGAGCAGAATAGCCAGGTTGAGATGTTGGGGTAGACGAAGAAGGACCAGGTTGTGGACTTACGATTACTTGGTTGCAAACCGGAAGGAAATCCACAAAAACCACCACTCACAAGATTAATGTAAAGGATGTTACATTACACAGATGTCACTTTATCTGCTTTCAGATTTATGCTGGTAAATGACATATTTCCGGTCGTAACCGGCACCATCGTCAAATTATAACAGGAAGTTAATCTGGGATCAATCGTTATATTGATGTCGTTGGACATGTGCCTGGGGTTGGTGGGGAGAGATGTGTAATACATACCGTACTCTTAAACCATAAACGACTGTATTGGAATTACCTTTCCTTAGTTCACCAAAGCATTTCTTTTCTGACGTGTAATGGCTAATATGACTTGTAAATCACGTCATTGGATGAACAAGATTCACTCCAGTTACGAATAAGAGTAACTTTGTTGGATTTATAACATCTCACCGAAAGTCAAATGATCATTCTGAAAGACCGCCAATAAAAACATACCGCCAGAGTTTCAAGGATGTACCTGGAAGTCAAGTGAAGCGAACGAGACTTACATGGCTTATTGTTGCTTCCATTCACTAATTTCCTACAAGCAATCCTAATATGTATTTTTATTGTACCTTGCACTTTGTGGTTTCTGAAACCTAACTTGTCTCATTCCAAGATTTGAAGCTAAGTACTGGTACACTTGATGTGCCTTGTATCAAGTTTTCTCCTCATGTTCCCTGGCCGATGTTAACGGTCATGGATAAAGGGTCACACTCCATCTTTATATCAATTGTTGCTGATACAAGACCATTTTCAACAAAATGCAAAGTCAGCATATTATAGTATCGTTTATTGTTGAAACAAATCCTTAAAACACAAATACTAGATCTGCAATGATTCGGAGAGCATCTTTTGTCCTCGCTTGTCTCAGCAATGCCTTTGCCAATTTGATTATCATCGGACTTGCAGTATACGATCCAACAGAAATAAATGAATTTTAAAAGGCAAATAAGTTACCTACATTTTGTACTTATGCAGAGCGCTAATATATATCCATGACCAGAAGAGGTACTATAAGTGCCTCTGCTAACGTACTATGTTTTCTCTGGTTGAACAATTTCTTGACCCTTAAATTGTGTGGATTCTAGTTGGTTGTTTGGTTTCCAGATCATGGCCGAAAGACCAACATATGTATTTCTGATTTCAAATGTATGTTTTACTTTGGTTCCAAATTGAAATGCTTTTTTTATTGAGAGAAGTCATCAAGCTGGAAATGTTGTTTTTTTTGTTTAGGGATTTAATAAATAATGTACACATTTCATGAACAATTGATCAACTGTGGATCAAACTGAAGGACAAAATTCAGTGCCAACAGGGCAGACATTATTTTTAAAAGTCTAAAAAACGTATAAACAAATACAGTTTTTGGTCTTTCGTTTACAAAGTGTTTGATCCATGTGGCACTATTTTCTAGATGTGTAAGCTCAAAATACAGGATATATGAAGCGAGGAATATAAAGAAATAATTAGTGCTTTATTTGAAGACGACACTACTGCTTTAAAACAAACTTACAATGTCTAAGCATTTTAAAGCTGCCAATTCGACGGGTAACCACGATGCGTGCATGTACACAATAGTTGTTTTGAGAGTAGCCTTTATAGCGGGAAATCTAAGATAAAGCCTTAAGTTTTGTGGCATTATTTTGGCTTATCAATACTATCTTGTATACACTATAAATGCCTTTTATATGCAAGCCATTGTGTGCTGTCTGAGTAACCGACGAATGCCAGGCCTTAGCTGAGACTAAACAGAGGTAACGTTATCAAATATAGGAAAGTCAGGAAAGGCTGTCCTTTGGGCGGGTTGATTTGTTTTCCCAGCCATAAGCATCAATAAAAGGTTAACCAGACACCCTGTAAACAGAGCCCAGAGTCCTGACTGTCGTTTAATATACTTTATAACTCCGGTGATGTCTGGCGGTAAGGGAAAATGAGACACCTATTTCTACTTTAGTAATCACCTCTAGGCATGTTTCATTGTCCAACATAAACACTGTAATTATTTTCTTGGAATTCTCAATCCTGTATAAGTATAACGTAAATGTTCATTGGGAAAAGAGTCGATTCTAGTGGCGGGAGTCATTTCAACAACCAATTAACCGAACATGTTGCATAGAGAACGGTTTCACCAGCGTTGTAAAATAGCACTGTCACGCAAATTGGTTATAAACCAGAGAATTGTCGCGTATACTTTAAGAAGCTTTCTGCACATTGCTAGTAATTTGCACACCAGTTGTTTCTAAAGTTTACTTGAGCATGATGTAACTTTAGCTTAATTATGAATGATAAAAAATATAAGTAAAAACCGAGAAGAAACCACGGCAAAAACGCACAGCCCCACAGAAAAACTTCCCATACATGTTTAAGGCCGACAGGGACGCTTGAGTGTATACCAGCTACACAAAGTGGGGCTCAGTATTCTCACGCTCAACAAATTGAGAAACGAAGCGACGTACCTGGATTTTGGAAGCGTGAGCAGACAAGGGCTAAACTGACAATAAAACATGCCTGTAAGTCTTAAAAGAAGACCTTTAAAAAATGAATCCACAAGGTTCATGAATGTTCTGGTCTTTAAAGCTAGCATTGCTCGAAAGACAAGAACCAGTCTCAAGTCAAAATGCATTATCAGAGTCAAGTTTAACTACCCAGCCTGTCTCAAGATTTTATGAATTCTGTAGCTTTGTCATTCCTGACCACTCGAGTCGAGATGCTCACCGTGTATTGCAAACGCAAGAAGGAAACTCAGCCAAAATATTTAATCTCCATACAGAAATTACATTCACATATTTCGATTGATTCCAATGGCCTTTCTTCTCAGACACGATAATAAAATAAGCCAATCGTTTCCAGTCTATGAATATATTGATCCCGCATGCTCATGTGTTAGTTTGCAAGACAGAAGGTCTACCACTGGATTTCGGTTGGAATGCCGCTAAAATGAATAACAAGAGTTGCATAATAAAGGACTCGGTATAACGCGAAGAAGAGGCATTATCAAAGAGTTCACGATAAAAAATCGACAATGTTGGCAGCACATAGCCTGACTACTTTATTTGTCTAACCAGCAATAACTTCAGACAAAAGGGGTCGGATAAAAATGATGTTGGGATATGTAACCTGTGATAACTTTAGAGATAGGGGTCGTATAAAAATGACGTTGGGATGTGTGACCATAAATATGATGTAGGAATTTGTGACCTGTGATAACTTTAGACAAACGATTTGAATTAAAATAACGTAGGGGTTTCTGAGCTATGGTAACATATTTGTATCGAATAATAGAGGATATGTCTTGGCTTGCGATAACTTAAGGTAAAAGCTCGTATACAAAGATGGAGGGACGGCGGATGGGTGATAACTTGAAGGGTCAAATAAATACAGTGTCTGCCTCTTATAATTTGAGTTAATAGGACTACCAGAATTGAATTGAAATGCATCATTATATCATACTAAATACAGTTTTTCCATCAATATTATTCATTTTGAGCATTGTCTTCTTGCCAAATACTTGTCTTGTTTTCTGTCATACTACATTACTTGTATTGTTTGCAACAAAGTAATCATGTGTGTAGTTTGTAATAGTGTCTGTTCTTCACAACTGTCCATGAAGCAAAGCTGCACTCATGCCTTAACTATATTGAAATTGAGTGAATATCTCTGGCCTTGTTTGTAAATAACTTGTTGGTATTTTTTTAAATAACGCTTACAATAAGGTGTTCCATGATGTGATTTTTGTCTACAGAGCAAGATAGCACAAGCGTTACTGGATGTACCCTATCGGTAATCTAATTTGATTAGATATAACCAATTGGAGTTATCATTTGATTAAACAATCTAATTATTTAAAATGGATAACACAACTAAATCCTCAGTACTGAAAGATATTTAAAGTAATGGCAACTATTCAAAGGAAGGCTGTGTCGGATTTGCAGAAATTGATGCATTCATTTTACAATTTTAAAACCATCGTTAAGAAATCTAGAATATGACCCTTTTTGTCGAGCATTCTGCACTACATGTTTCTGTCACGCTACTGTTAAATCTCTCATTAAAATAAAATTATGCAAGTCAAAAAATGTATTTTTGTTTCATTTCTGATGCATATAGGTTAAGGCCCTTTTACATTTAGCGATATTTTGATAGGTATTGTATGTTGTTTTAATACTCCTACCCATTTAGCCACATAACTGGTATACATGCCGGCATATAAACTGAATAGCATTGAGTACGACGTTAAACGCCGACAAAAACAACTGTTGTCAATTTTAGATCAGATGAGTTGACATACCATCGATATCAAGTTTTGTATTTTTGTTTTAATGTAAACACCGCTCGTGAAATCATTGACAGAGAATCGAGAACAGTTTGTCCCTAATAAGTCAATAGATAAAGATAATCAGCCGGTCGTCAGTTTCTTGGTATATAAAACCAAACAGTACAAAAGTTTGTGAAGAAATGCATACTAATCACAGAAACAATCGTGCCTGCCAGATTTGAGTTGAAGAATTTTTAGGAGAACTGTGCTGTTTTTCCATAAAATCAATTCCGATTTTTAAGTTTTTTGCCTTGGTATTTGTATTGGATACAATACAATATCACTGTAGCGTTCTCAAAATAGCATCAACGGTGATTGGGATTTAAGAAAACAAAAGCAGGAAAAACGAAGGTACCAATTTACGCTGATTAATTATGTCACGGTCTTAAGGGAAAGTGTAAGCAATTTAACTTGTACCCTGTAAGATTCTACAATCAAAATATCTCATTCATTTTTTTTTCTCAAAGCAATGAACGGACTCGTGGAATCTTACTGAGTTGAAAGTTAGTTAATTTGGGTTCTAGAAATGAGACGAAACTCTCACGTGATTGTAAAATTGTTTATATGGTTTTCTGCTAATTATGCAAGTTGTATAACGTAACTTTTTACAACTGTCCTAATATATACGGGTATGTGAATTGAAGAAATAAAGATGGTGGAAATGTTCTATTGGCCGTTTTATTTTCGTACTACCTTGTTTCTTCCTAAAGGCTGTGAATAATCTTAAAATGAGGACGTGTTCGGCAGCATGCGATGTTAAAGTCAAAGTGGTTCAGATCTGAGTTTTTGAATTTAATGATTTTTTTTTTGATTTTTTTTAAAGAATAAAAGCCAGCAGAGCATTGGAGATATGAGTACAGTTTTGGGGTCTTGATCCGCTGCAAAATTATTTTCCAGAAGTTCGACATTTTCACTTGAAACGGATTACTATAAAATGATTTGTTAGTTGTACATTTTCGTTTAATGAATTTTTGTAGTATCCATCTAGGTTTAGTTTCTTTTGTAACTCAATTCTCGCTGGATTTTATTTTAGATTAGAAAATATTTAGATAATTTATCTTTATACATAGCTGCCCTTTGATAGACGTTTTCTGAGAACCACTAGTCAATTTGTCTGGTATCCGAATAATATTGATTCGGAAACATATCACGGGAGGTATAACGTGAAGATGAATAATTGATTGTAATTGGTCACTGTAAAAATCGTTCTGGAATAGAAATAGACCTGGCATGCTTTACGCAATATCATAACATATGCACTGTGAAATGACACATAACCAGTCAATTCCGTTTTGTTTATTTCCCTCGGTATTTCTCCAAGCATTGATGTTACACAAACTCCCCAACCAATATCGAATCAGAGAGTAAAAACTATTGTTATTATGCTATAGTTATAAAACTAACATATTGGCTTATTTTTCTCTCGCATAAAAAACAAAACAAAAAAGAACATAGTTCTTGTAAACATTCTGTTAGTTTATTTGATCAGTTACTGGCCGTGATGATAAACAATTGTAAAACATCTACGTCTTCTTCAGCGTGCGAAACTGGAAAACAAGTAACCATTTATCTTCAGCAGCGCATCTTCATAAAACCTAAATCTAGAGGGTGATGCGTATTAAAATGATCACAGAATAATTCAAACCACGACCACATTTGTGTGACATGTTTGTCTTTCGTTTTAACTCAAAACGGAAAAGATTTGTTTTCATGGTACTTACGATTTTTTCACTCAAATGACGGGGTGTTTTATTTTTATACCCAAAACACATTCATTCAAGAAAACCGAGATCAAAATAAATAAAGAAATCAATTATTAACGGACTAGACATACTCTTCGGCTGACCATTCTGTCTTTTTCATACTTCGTAGAATAATACAAAAAGTTAACGAAAACACCACGTGACACACTGACGTCAACCCTAGATCGTTGCAAATGAATAACCTGCATTATATATTTGTCACATCTACTTACAAATAAAATTACCGTATCACTATACGTGTGTACTACAGAATCGATTTCGTAAAATCCATTAGAATATTGTCATTATTATTTGTATATTCAACGCACTACTAGTTACATTCATTCAAGAAAACTGAGATCAATAAAAGAGCAAATCAATTAAGCAATTATTTACTAACGTATCGGTAATAGACGGATTAGACATAGTCTGTCTGGCAGACCATTCCGTTATTATTTGTTTGGCTGACCATTCCGTTATTATTTGTTTGGTTGACCATTTCGTTATTATTTGTTTGGCTGACCATTCCGTTATTATTTGTTTGTCTGACCATTCCGCTATTAATTGTTTGGCTGACCATTTCGTTATTATTTATTTGGTTGACCATTCCGTTATTATTTGTTTCGCTGACCAATCCGTTATTATTTGTTTTGCTGACCATTCCGTTTATATTTGTTTGGCTGACCATTCCGTTATTATTTGTTTGGCTGACCATTTCGTTATTATTTGTTTGGCTGGCCGATTCGTTATTATCTGTTTGGTTGACCATTCCGTTATCATTTGTTTGGCTGACCATTCCGTTATTATTTGTTTGGCTGACCATTCCGTTATTATTTGTTTGGCTGACCATTTCGTTATTAGTTGTTTGGCTGACCATTTTGTTATAATTTGTTTTGCTGACAATTCCGTTATTATTTGTTTGGCTGACCATTCCGTTATTATTTGTTTGGCTGACCATTCCGTTATTATTTGTTTGTCTGACCATTCCGTTATTAATTGTTTGGCTGACCATTTCGTTATTATTTATTTGGCTGACCATTCCGTTATTATTTGTTTGGCTGACCAATCCGTTATTATTTGTTTTGCTGACAATTCCGTTATTATTTGTTTGGCTGACCATTCCGTTATTATTTTTTTGGCTGACCATTTCGTTATTATTTGTTTGGCTGACCATTCCGTTATTATTGGTTTGGCTGACCATTCCGTTTTTATTTGCTTGGCTGACCATTTCGTTAATATTTGTTTGGCTGACCATTTCAAAATCAGGTCATTTGATGAACAAGATTCACTCCAGTTGCGAATAATAGTATCTTTGTTTGATTTATAACATCACACCAAAAGTCAATGATCATCTCGATAGACCGCCAATAAAAACATACCGCCAGAGTTTAAAGGATGTACGTGGAACTCAAGTGGAAACGATCGAGACTTATATGTCTTATTGTCTCTTCCATTCACATATTTCCTAAAGGTCATGAATAAAGGGTCACACTCCATCTTTATATCAATTGTTGCTGGTACAAGACCATTTTCAATAAAATGCAAATTCAGCATATTATAGTATCGTTTTTTGTTGAAACAAATCCTTAAAACACAATTACCAGATCTGCAATGATTCGGAGATCATCTTTTGTCCTCGCTTGTCTCAACAATGTCTTTGCCAATTTGATTATAATCTGACTCGTCTTATAATGCAGCAAATTGCAGTATACGATCCAAAAGAAAAAAATAAATTTTAAAGGGAAAATAATTTACCTTCATTCTGTACTTATGAAGAGCGCTTATATATATCCATACCAGAAGAGTTACTATAAGTGCCTATGCTAATGTACTTAGTTTGCTCTGGTTGAACAGTTTGTTGCCTCTTAAATTGTGTGGATTCTTGTTGGTTGGTTGGTTTCTAGATCATGACGGAAAGACCAACATAAGTCTATTTGCTTTCAAATGTATGTTTTACTTTGGTTCCAAATTGAAATGCTTTTTTTATTGAGAGAAGTCATCAAGCTGGAAATGTGGTGCGTTTGTTTAGGGATTTAATAAATAATGCTGACATTACATGAACAATTGATCAACTGTGGATCAAACTGAAGGAAAAATACACTGCAGGGCAGACATTATTTCAAAGTCTAAAAAAGGAATAAACAAATACTGTTTTTGGTCTTTTGTTCACAAAGTGTTTGATCCATGTAGTAGACTATTTTCTAGATGTGTAAGCTCAAAATACAGGATAAATGAAGTGAGGAATAGAAATAAATAAGTAGTGCTTTATTTGAAGATCCCACTACTGCAAACAAACTTAATAATGTCTTAGCATTTTAAAGCTGCCAATTCGACGGGTAATCACGATGCGTGCATGTACACAATAGTTGTTTTGAGAGTAGCCTCTATAGCGGGAAATCTAAGATAAAACCTTAAGGTGTGTGGCATTATAATGGCTTATCTATGCTATCTTGTATACACTATAAATGCCTTTATATGCAAGCCATTTGGTGCTGTTAAAGTAACCGGCGAGTGCCCGGCCTCAACTGAGACTTAACTGATGTAACCTTATCAAATATGGGAAAGTCAAGAAAGGTTGTCCTTGGGGCGGGGGGATTTGTTTTCCCGACTATAAGCATCAATAGAAGGTAACCCAGACACCCTGTAAACCGAGCCCAGAGTCCTGATTGTCGTTGTATATGCTTTATAACTCCGGTGGGACGTTAAAACTCAGTGATGTCTGCAGGTATGGGAAAATGAGACACCTATTTCTACTTTAGTAATCACCTCATGTTTTATTGCCCAACATAAACAATGTAATTATTTTCTGGGAATTGTCGATCCTGTATGAGTATAACGTAAATGTTCATTGGGAAAATAGTCTATTTCTAGCGATGGGAATCATTTCAACAAACAATTAATCGAACATGATGCATAGAGAACGGTTTCACCAGCGTTGTAAAATTGTAGTGTCTCACAAATTGGTTATAAACCAGATAACTTTCGCCTATACCGTAAGAAGCTTTTATCACATTGTTAGTAATTGGCACATCAGTTGTTTCTAAAGTTTACTTGAGCATGATGTAACTTTAGAGTAATTATGAATGATACAAATTAAGTAAAAACCGGGAAGAAACCACGACAAAAACACACTGCCCCACGGGAAAACTTCCCATACATGTTTAAGGCCGACAGGGACGCTTGAGTGTATACCAGCTAGAGAAAGTGGGGCTCAGTATTCTCACGCTCAACCAATTTAGACACGAAGCGACATAGCTGGAATTCGGAAACGTGAGCAGAGAAGGGCTAATCTGAACAGAAAACATTTCAAAAAGTAATCCACAAGGTCCATAAATGTTTCGGGCCTTTAAAGCTAGCATTGCTCGAAAGCAAAGAGCCGTGTTACCAGTCTCAAGTAACAGAAAATGCATTATCAGAGTCAAGTTTAACTACCCAGCTTGTCTCAAGATTTTATGAATGCTGTAGCTTTGTCATTTAACATTCCTGACCACTCGAGTCGAGATACTCATCGTGTATTGCAAACATAAGAAGGAAACTCAGCCAAAATATTTAATCTCCATACAGAAATTACCTCCAGGTATTTCGATTGATTCCAATGACCTTTCTTCTCAGACTCGATAATAAAATAAGCCAATCGTTTCCAGTCTATATATTTTTGTCAAGAGTAATCACACTGGCACAGTCTATATATATATTGACCCAGCATACTCATGTGTTAGTTTGCCAGACAGCAGGCCTATCACCGGATTTCGGTTGGAATGCTGCTAAAATGAACGACAAGAGTTACATAATAAAGAACATGGTATAACGCGAAGAAGAAGCATTATCAAAGGGCTCACGATCAAAAATTATCAATATTGTCAGTACTCATCATGACTACTATATTTTTCTAACCTGCAATAACTTTAGATAAAAGGGGTGGGATAAAAATGATGTTGGGATATGTAACCTGCGATAACTTTAGAGAAAGGGGTCGTATAAATCTGACGGTGGGATGTGTGACCATAAATATGATGTAGGATTATGTGACCTGTGATAACTTTAGACAAACGGTTTGAATTAAAATAACTTAGGGATGTCTGAGCTTTGGTAACATATTTGTATCAAAAGATAGAGTATGTCTCGACTTGTGATAACTTAAGGTAAAACCTCGTATAAAAAGATGGAGGGACGGCGGATGGGTGATAACTTGGAGGGTCAAATAAATACAATGTCTGCCTCTTATAATTTGAATTAATAGGACTACTAGAATTGAATTGAAATCCACCATTATATCATACTTAATACAGTTTTTGCATCAATACTATTCATTTTGAGCATTGTCTTCTTGCCAAATATTTGTCTTGTGTTCTGTCATACTACATTACTTGTATTGTTTGCAACAAAGTAATCACGTGTGTAGTTTGTACTAGTGTCTGTTCTTCACAACTGTCTATGAAGCAAAACTTCACTCATGCCTTAACTATATTGAAATTGAGTGAAAATCTCTGGCCTTGTTTGTAAATAACTTGTTGGTGTTTTTTAAATAACACTTACTATAAGGTATTCCATGATGTGATTTTTGTCTACAGAGAACAGTAGCACAAGCGTTACTGGATGTACCCTATCGGTAATCTAATTTGCTTAGATATAACCGATTGGAGTTATCGTTTGATTAAACAATCTATTGATTTAAAATGGATAACACAATCAAATCCTCAGTACTGAAAGATATTTAAAGTAATGGCAACTATTCAAAGGAATGCTGTGTCGGATTTGCAGAAATTGATGCATTCATTTTACAATTTATCTAAAACCCTCGTTGAGAAATCTGGAATATGCCGCTTTTTCTCGAGCATTCTGCACTACATGTTTTCTGTCACGCTACTGTTAAATCACTCATTAAAATAAAATTATGCAAGTCAAATAATGTATTTTTGTTTCATTTGTGATGCATAAAGGTTAACGCTCTTTTACATTTTGCCATATTTTGAGTTTTTGGGAGTTTTTTATGTTATTTTAATAGTTCTACCCATTTGGTCGCATAACCGATATAACTGTCGTCAAATAAACTGAATATCATTGAGTACGATGTTAAACGCCAACACAAAACAACTGTTGTAAATTTGAGATCAGAAGCGTTGACATACCATCGATGTTGAGTTTTGTCTTCTTGTTTTAATGTGAACACCGCTCGTGAAATCATTGACAGAGAATCTAGAACGGTTTGTCCCTAATCAGTCAATAGATAAAGATAATCCGCCGGTCGACAGTTTCTTGGTCTATAAAACCAAGCAGAATAAAAGTCTGTGAAGAAATGCATACTAATAAAAGGAACAATCTTGCCTGCCAGATTTGAGCTGAAGCCGCGGGGGGGGGGGGGGGGGGGGGGGGGGGGGGGGGGGGGGGG
>JAVFBZ010184413.1:3934-15077 GCA_032466195.1 Katharina tunicata
TTTTTACATGCACACAGCACAAATGTCAAGGTGTTGAGGCATGTTTTATTAACAAATGCCTCAACACCTCAACATTTATGTCTCGCAGTGCGGACTTGTTGTATAAAGAAGTATTTGGCAAGAACATATATATAATCATTAATATTTCTTATAAGTAGATTTGTTTTATTATTCTAAACAACTCCACTGAGTAAGTAACTTTATAACTTTATGTTAATGCACCAAATTTCGACATATTACTATAAACAGGAAAATCTATCAAAATTGTGTTGTTCTGATAAGATAGTATTTGCACTAATAATGTTGATTTGGCACCATTCTGATAACGTGGACGAAAGAAATTCATTATGATTTATCATATACTGTTCGTGTGCATACGGCAACCGTGTGCACCAATAGTCATTATTCATGTTGCACACAGCATCCGGGCTTATAGCAGGCCAAAACAGTTTGTCTAACTTGATGATGTTCAGTAAAAAAACAGACCCTAAAGTCTAAAACACACTAGAAGGAATCAATATATGATACTGTCTTGTCGCCTCGTCAGTTATCTCTTAACATATGAATCATGATCACGAGTATTAACATAAAATATAATTGACGGAAAAAAGTCTTATATCATTATATTGAGAAGTATTTGCAATTCTTTGCCATACATTTTACCGTCATAACGAACGATTTCAGCAGGGTACCGGGACCACAGCACTGAATTGTACGTCACTATTTGATACAAGCAATTATCCGGAGCTTGCACATAATTTATTGCCTTTTTGTGCCTTATAATTTAACAAAATTACCATCTGTCAGAATATTGTTGTTCTGATTACAAAATAAACCATGAAAAAACCCGGATATCTCATAATTATATTGAGTACAGATTAGTACAATAATATTCTCATTTGGCAACAAATCCAATAGAGCATCATCAATACAAATTATTCAAATAGCTCGGGGATTCCTCGGACAATTAGAAAGAAGATATTTTGCTCTGTAAAAACAAATTAATTCGCCTATGTTGGATTTTAAAGTATCCACAAAGAAACAATTAATTGAAATTTGGAAGCTTCAAAACGGCATCAGTTTTTTTCTTCTAATGTTTGATCGAGAGAAATAAAACCTATGCTAAATATTACATGTTAGCGAATTGAGAGCAATTGTCGATGTTTTTTTTCTCTCATGAGGCGACGTGTCAATACAATTAGTATGTGAAGCCACCCGAAACGACTATGACAATAGACAAGACGACAAAAAACATTAACGAAACACAGAAGAGGAAACCACAATCAAGTCGTAAGGGAGCGTGATATCAATACTCTTTATCGAGTTTAATTAAACGTCACTTATATTTACACAACTAAGAGCTGAATCTAGTTAAAATTTGAATAGCTTCAAGGACAGGGTTGGCCCATTGATCACCTTGAACAAAAACTGACCCGATAGAACGCTGCGTTTCAAACTCCCACCTTTTTAGCAAAATGTATTTGGATGCAGAGTTCCCACTTATACATACATCACTTGTATCAAGAGATGGATTCAAGTATGAGCATTTTTAGGGCAAGATTGTACCGTTGCAATCTCGACTATGCGAAATTACATTCCACCAAAAAATGGTAGTCGATTCAGAAACAGGCCCAAGATTTGGTCGCCGGTTGAGGCGTGCAATATTTTCTTTCTCTGAGTTTGAAAAACTAAAATGAGATGAAGGCGTCGCGGTTGTACAAAAGACGTCGCCGGTCGAAGATTGTGGATTGCCCAGGCACATTTTCTCTTCCATGTAGACGGGTACATCGTGTCGTTCTCGTGTATATTTGAGTTCTATACTACTAGATATTTTGTTTTTACAATGTATACGAGCTTTAACTGTGATGCTGTACAACTGTAAATAGAATGGTTTATGGCCATTAATTCCAACAAACATGACTGTATTGTTCTCCTGCACACATTTATCCAGTACCAACATATTGTCATGGATAGAAGTCCAGTAACGTTATTAAAGCCAACATTTCACCGTTAATACAAACACAAAAATCCGTTAGCGCTATGTAAATCTACTAATGTCAATTACGGTCAATTATCCGTGTTTTAGACTAATTAATTTGTATTTGTTGAGGTGGATGGAAATATCATATATTCTTAGTAATTTAGAGGAGTCAAACATCGGTTTGACCCGTGCGGACTGTTTCAGTCCCTCTATTTGTCGAACAGTTTGTCGAAATATTTTCTGAATAATCATGTTAAAGAAGGAACTTAACTTTATGAATACTTTTTATATAAGACAGATTAACTACAACATCATATTAAATTTGGTAAAATTCACTTTTGCACAGCCAACATTCTCAAAGTTACACATGTAAATGTTTAGGAACCGGCGTGTTTGGGAACTTCAATCATATATATTAGTCGGTTAAAGCGCTCGCTCTGCTAGCCAGAGACCCGAGTTCGAATCCCGGTGGAGGCAAGAAAAAATTTCTTTCTCTACATTTATACAAAAATATATGAACGTTATATTCTGATGGTTTCGTTTTGGTCGACTTTGCAGCTCATGCCAGATATACACTTATTTGGGACAATGTTTTAATTATTGTACAAGCATCACCAAATGCCTTCTCCTTACTACACACATATGACATGTTCTGTGTCATTCGATCGGGAAGAATTGGTTTAGTCCTTTACAAAATTCTGGCCACGTAGGCTTGCCAAGATTCTCAAGAATACTTGATCAAGTACGACTTTTTATGAACAAAATTGAAAACTTGGATCACCTAACGTTTTGAGATTAGGCTGTATCCGGGTTGACAGCTTTCATTTTAGCTTTCCTTACCGGTGTTGATGTAACTTGGGCTACAGCGAAAACGAGTCACAAAAAGTGTCCCTCCGAAACTACATAAATTCCGATTGAATTAATGCATGATTAAATCAAGCTGCTCTTTGGTAGATTATTCCATTAGCACAGTAAAATGGCAACAGTACAGGAAAATTGATATTTCAACGATACGCTCAATAGAGATCACATAACAGTCTAGTCCAAACATCGATCAATCTTACGAAAGTAGTTCCACTAGCCCATGCTGATGAATTTCTGACCTCATCTGTCTTGCAAGCTTCTCTTGAGCAGTTTTATTTCGGATAGGGTAAAGAAAAGAGACTGTAATAAATAATCGAATTGAGATAAGCGAGTTTGGTAACAAAGGAAACATCCTAATAGAGAGGGAAGTCTTACGAAAGACAGATTATGTCAGAATCTGTTTCCATAAGTACCTTGGTTGTATAGTTAGTGTGTTTACAAAGGCGAAATTAACTAACTGTTCGACCCCTACACCACAAGGGCTCGTTATGTGTATAGTACCAATCCGGATAAATTATTAGAAACGGTTCAAATTCATCATTCAGTAGATTGGTTTCGTATTTCATAATGTACCACGTTCTCGTTCCTACTGCACAAAACGGTATAGATATCTGTGGAACCATGTCTCTGTCTATTTGTACCCGCTTTAATCCGATGAGACATTTATCCGACAGAGAACGTTTTGTAGATACTGACATGGCGAGGTTTAAAATAGCCTGTAAACACATGGCAGTAAATACATAAAACATAATTACCAAAATCCAAGCTATCGGAAGAAACTTATTCTATTATCCAGGTAAATGGTATTAGCGCAGGAAATTTGAAATTTCCAGCTATACATTCAATGGAGGTCACAAAACAGTTTCGTTGTGAAAATCGTGCAAGCTCAAAACTACACATGTGTGTCTGTAATTTGAGTGACCCAGGGATGACACAAAGACATAGTTAGTAATAGGTAATTTCATAAGTCATTGAGGACGTTTTGTCCTGTGCACATCATGTAACAGAGTGCGGTTAAGAGTTCGGGTCACATGAAAGTCGTTTCAAGGAACTAAAACAAATGCGCTTCTTTGATCTTTTTTCAGAGCTGACGGAGCACTTAATATTTAGTTTAGGAACCCAAAAATATGTTTCCTTAATCGGTGTCTTTTGTTACGGCCCGCAGTAATGATGGATTATGTATTGAAGATATTTGATTGGGAGTGTGATAGGCACTTTCTACTGAGACAACCTCCGTGTTTACGGTTCGTTTAGAATATCCGTTAAATTGAATTATACTTGGTAGGGACGAACATTTAGAATCCCATTGTTTTCAGGCCTTCTGTTTTGAACCATCTCCATCAAGCACCTAATCCTAAGCACCAGTGTCGACATCGGTACCGATCAATGGGTTTTTTCTGGAAGGGGAGCTTAGATTCATGAGGGCATGGTCTATGCTTGATAAGTTAATACGAGCGAGTTATCTTTATAGGTAGATTGTAAAATGGCAGGTTAAAGTTTACAAAAAAAAAAACAAAAAAACAATTTACCCAAAGTATGAGGGCCATTGACGTTAACTGTTTATGTCGTTAATCATATTTTTCTACATTTATAGGCTTAAGTGAAGACAATTTGTGAATATTTAAAATCGTATGGTCTGGTGTAACAACCTTAGCGATCTTGCGGCAATAGGTGAATCAAAAATCACACTTCAAGACCTTTCAGACTGCACCAGCAGATTGGTAGAAGAATCAAGTCTCTACCTAAAAATGTACAGTTAAGCTAAGGGGCATAGAATGCTGATTTGTCAATCAAACAAACAAAAAAACAATCAAAATGCATGTAAAATACAATACGTTTCAGATCCATTAGCAACCTCAATGAACTATTATATAAATCCTCTATTTGTGTGAAATTGTTTATTTGTTATTTCCCGATGTTAGCCCGACAGGAATAAATGTCAAAAACAGCTTTATAAGCCTGTAAACAATTGTTTCGCGGTATTATAATCTATCCATTATAATCCAAACCAGAGATTTCAATATGAACAAAATATTGTGTTGTTTAGAAAGTGACCGTTAACCGTATTTTCTTTATTTGGGATAACACTCTCAGATACTGAATAGATTGTAGTTCGGTAAATTAAGAACCTGGACCAATCAGCCATCCTATCTAATACAGCCATCCGGTTCGATTCCCGCAAGGGTCTCAGTCTGCAAAATCTGTTCAGTATCAGAGAGTGTTATCCAAAAAAGCGAAAATATTGTCAGAGATAATACGTGTTGATTTTAATTAAAGGTAATGACAAATATATAGCAGTAGTTAATCATTTATACTGAGGGTAACGAACAGTAACTAAATGTAGTATCGAATGACCACCACATCTATTATTGATTGCAATTAACATAAGTGATCCATGCATGAAGTTGTTAATAAATTAATACAGCAAATTGATAGTCTGATCATTAATCGTTACTCTTTAATGTACTGGTAGTATAATCCAGTAAGATCTGTTCTAAATTGTTACAATAAATGAATATCTGTTAAACCAATGTAAAGAGTTCTACATTGACTGTACATAATTGTAGGCCCACAATAATATAATTGATATACAAGCTTAATACATTCACAAACAGTAATGAGAGTAAAAAGGAAACATGTAAACAGATGAACAATCGGACAGAGAGTACCTTACATCAATATAACCCACTCAACTGCGTCGATAGTTTCTTGTCCACTTTAACAATATGTCTTACGACATTTAAATATCTTTAAATTAATATTACTTGCCTATATTTTAATTGTCGTAATTTTATAGTACTATATTTTATTGTCCTTCAACATTTTGAGAATTTGGCCCGTGCTTTGTGGTTTTAGTTAACCGCACCGAGGAGAGCGACATTGCGGTTAATGCCATGGACCCATTTTCTGCAGTTTAACGACCAAGTCACATTATATGATGATCAAAATCAACGTTCAACGAATGTCCATATCCACCTACCATAAACATTGAGAGCGCTGTTTTATTCACATTTGATCAATACATAAACATGTTTATATCGAAAGATTACCTTTTAAATCGCTCACAAATAGCTACGGCTGTAAATATGAAACTCACTGCACAGATATTTTTTTCAGATAACGGTACTGTGAGTTGAACTTTAAAAGACACGCGACATTCACTTCAGACCACAGGACAGGGACTCGTTTGTTTCACGAAGCGATCTTAGCCTAAGATAGACGTAATTTCCATGACGACAATATACCTAACAAAAACATGATGACTAAAACGGATTTTCAACTTCTGGGTATATTGATAAGTGACGTCTCGGTCTATATGCTAAGACCGTTTTAACTAAAGCATTTAGAAACCGCCATAGCTTCCAGGCCGAAACGTCGCTTATCAATATACCCAGAAGTTCAAAATCCATCTTAGTCGTCATGTTTTTGTTATGTACCCATCTTCTAAATGCCGCTTAAACAAGACACTAAACCATCAGTACTGATCATTATGGAAATACGTTCAACGTAAGCAAAGATGGCTTGGTGAAGCAGGGGCCAGTATTGAAAAACCCCGATGTCTGTAATCGTTTCAATAGTGTGGTTATCTGAAGTCGATTAATTCGCTCAAATCTGTCTTGTCCAGGGGTAAACAATGCCGCCTTTTAAAGAGAACTAGGTAAATATTGTTCTTGTTATGGGAGAGACAAAACCAATCTTCCAATACCAAGGGGAGATAATTAAACAGAACCAGAATAAATTGCGTCAAGTGGTTGGTCACTTATCTCGGCTCGATTATATCTATTATCTCACTAACAAGGCCTTGTACGATTTTCGTATTGAAGCAACTGAAGTTGTGTGTAGATGTTACATGTTTTAAGATTAAGGGATAAAATATCAGAAAATCTTGATAGTGTCGGAGATGTAAAAGTGCGTTATGTGGTCAACTTAAGGAAACGATAATAATACTAACTTTCTGACTGATGACAGCTTCATCACATTCGTTCATATGTTCATTTGTTCTCAGAAGTGGTTACTTAACTCAAGAAACGAAAATGTGATATACAGTTTTGCTAAACGCAACAGAAGTGAACTTTGTTACACAAGCGTATAATTAAATGACAAAATATATTGTCATAATGTAACATTCATAGTTAAACCAGCTGTTAGAAATGAATGGCATGTACTTTTAGACGATATTTTTTTATGATCGTATTTTGCTTTTTGTGCAAAATCCCAAAGTATTTATTATTTTTTAACTATTTATCTCCGCATAATACCTGGACAAACAGCAGATAGTTGTCTATGTTCTTGAACATTAATTTTGATTAAGTACTCTCTAGTTGTGTGAGATGTTTAACTCCCTCTTCCAACGTACTAATAATGCAGGCAATATTTCATTAAGAAGCACACACAGAAATGATGGCTCAGTAAAATTGATATTTATCAGAATCGTATTTTTTACGCTATAATCTGATATTTTGTCATTTCCCTAGTGTCTTCCATTATTTTTTTTATGTCGGTCATCAATACAATTTCAACAGATAATTCACTACGAGGACACGAATAGGACGACTCTGGCCTTAACAGAATCGAACCCACCATCAGAAACCAAAAACTAACTAACTCCAATATTGAGTCAGACAGTCTTCTTGAATTAACAATTCCACAAAGTTCTGTCTGACCTACATGTATGTAAGCTGCTCTAGATACTTAACTGACAAAACGTACTGTTGATATTCAGATTTATTAAGAGTCGACCTTTGCATGGCTACATGATGGAGGTTAGCAGATATTTTTAATAAGGTTGGCCGTATTGTAGTTGCAAGAAAAATTATAATAGTAATATCTTAAGACAACACTTGAAAAGCCAAACTAATGTGGAAAATTCTCAGGAGGAAAATTATGGAACTTGTGTGAGACATAAAAACTAAAGCGGTTCTCAGTTATAGGAAATTATATCATACGAAGGGAAGAATAAATAGCACCTTCCCACAGCAAATCAAATTTGTTTGGGTTACCAGAATAGAATTTTGCAATGTAGCAACAATCTTTTATCGAAAACTTATTTTAGCACTCTTAAGGGAAACAGACAAAAGGTAAAAGATAATGTTTCTTCTGGCTTATAAATTGACACGATGCGACAAAAACCCATAGTTGTGTTATTCAGAATTGACTTGCGCATAAGGACATTACCCTTAGCAACGATGTGAAAAGAGAAGACTCCTCAGTACATTTTGTGGACGAAAGTCAGGACACTACAATAAATTCCTGATGCTCCTTGGTCTGGGCGCCCAGGTTAAGGAAGCTCCCGTCCAACCACCCACCAGAGTAGGAGAGGAAATGTTGACCGGATGAGTTATAGCTGTACATCACTGCGCCACGAGGTAGACACCGAACAATACTAACAAATACAATGGCGGTTGAATGAATTACGTTCAACAGACGATCATTTTCATTGGCTTATATGGAATTCCGTGATTACATTTCATATTGTACATGTGACCTTTAGGTGATGTGTAGAGATATTGATTTGATATTAGATCATATGTGTTGTATCTAAAATACACATGTGATAGAGTGCAGTCAGACGACGCGATCACGTAATGGTTGTTTCCGGTTATTATGAAACGGTTTTCTCATTTCTGTTTAACACGTACGTTTCAATACGTTTTGATGGTTGAAAATGCTAGGGTTGAAAGTAGTGGGTGTTCTGGTGTGTGCTACATGGTAATTTTAGTCATAACAGAAAATCCATGCTGCAATCTGATTCTAGCCCAAAGCCTGATTCGATACGTTTTCCACACGGCAATTTCCTTCAGCTTTAATTAGAAGACTGAACTCCTAGGCACAAAAACATTGAATGTAATATGTACAGTTATGTAAAAGTTAATGTACAGTTATTAAATAAATAATAACTATATAATATGTTTTTGTATAAATGTAGAGAAAGAAAAGGTTGCTTGCCTCCACTGGGGTCCACGGGTCTCTGGCTAACAGGGCCAGCACTCTAACCAACTGAGCTACAGAGGCTCACTGTAGAACGAATGAATTGTTATCCAGGTAAAGGCTGCGAATCTTTCTCTATGGTAGGCACTGACACAGGGTCACTGAAATATAATACACATCTAATATATCTTGTTTAAATGGCATTTAGAGGCTGGGTACACAACAAAAACATGACAAAAATGGATTTACAACTTCTGGGTATATTGATAAGCGACGTTTCGGCCTAGATACTAAGACCGTTTTCAAAGAATGACGACTTGAAATTTTCTTTGTCAATGTTTTAGTTATTATATATTTCACATATATTTAATTCCCTGGAGATAATTGTCGTATTTAAATGTATATCTGGCGGCGGATTTCGCGGAGCGGTTTTTACGAGGTTTCTTCGCGGTTTTCCACCTTGCACCGGCAAAGTTGTCATATAAGTGAAATACTCTTGAGTACGACTTTAAACACCAATCAAATAAATAAATCAAATTTATTTCAGTTAGAAATCAATATTGTCCTTTAATAGATTCACAGAATATTTTAATAGATTACCAGATTTTGGAAAATTTATTCAAACCCCCATAACCTTATTAAACAACCGTATGGTATTTTGAGCTACAGCCACAGTCAATGTCAGAGCTGTGTGTCCACAACATCAAATAATTAGTATTAAATCATCTATAATTAATTGTGACATTCAGGCTTGAGCATGGGGCAAAATGAGTATCGATTGAAATTCACATTGCAATCCCTACGGCAGATATCGTCTGGGAACACGGTTCCAGGCTTTCATTTGTTCATCAGCCTTTGATATTAAAATGAACCACATGTTTCACAGAACTGTACAGTTTTATTTGCAACTATTTATTTAATCGATTTACTTTGGTGAATGACGCAAGTTCAGATTAGTTACAGAAAAAGCAACAGAAAGGTTCAATTGGATAATTGCTAGGGTAAACAGTCCTGATCAAATAAACATTCCCGTTTATATAAATGGCTCTGGTTCTCTACGCAATTTAATATTATTGAATATATGGCACTTAGAAAAGCAACTGTCGAACAGCAAAGCATATTCAAATTAAACATGTAATGATCGCTGTAATAATTAGGTTTACAAGATATCCATTTTTAAAAACATCTACTCGCCTCAAAGATATGATTTGTTTGTTTGTTTGTTTGTTTGTTTGTTTGCTTGGTCTGGGGTTTTACGCCCAACTTTAGGTAATTTCAATTATATGACTGTGTGCCAGCCCAATGGGTGAAGGAAACCACCCTTTACGGTACTGGTAAAACACAAGACACCACAGGACATCTACATGACAAATACAGGACACCGAAACAAATCGACTGTCTGATACACCTTAGCTCAGAGGAAACAAAGAGAAACAATGAGAAACAATAGCGAATACATGGATCTTATATATACACACACTAAATTTACACACCACGTAAAACACACCATTGAAAAAACTGACCTTGAATAATATCTTAGTTGAAATTAAGTGTACAACAGTATTATTATAAAGTTAAACAGAAAAAAAAATGGGTGTGTTTCACAGATCAAAACTACAAGTATACGGAAACTAAAAGAATGGTTGTATTAAGATCTGCAGATACATCATCGTTGTTTCCTTCAAAATTACCTCTGTAGTACTCTGGCTATGGAAGGAATGTTTCCGGCTTGTAGTCAAGCTGTCATATTTAGAACGGAAGGAGCATTATCTTTCCGACAGGGCGAACACAAGCAGCTTCTTCACATTTTTTGTGGTGTTACTGTCATTTTTGTAATGATGGAATACAGCGACGCCTTATAACCGAACTACCCTTGAACAAGGCGTAAACACCAATCAATCAAATGACTTAGCTATATAACATTGTCCAGATTCTTGGTGGGTACATTCGTGAGTGACCAAATTACATGACTAAATTACTATAAAGCACTTATATACAGCACAATCTCATCTTACTTCGGTTGTCCTCCACATCACGCTTACTCCTGATTTCTTCAGGGAATGGTTATCGATCTTGGCTTATAAATCTTCGATGTGCGTAAAATATTTTGAAATCAGTCGTAACATTTTTTACGTATATTTTTGTATAAATGTAGAGAAAGAAAATTTTCCATAAAGCATGATAGAGAGTCGATTTCGATTCTTTCAATTATAGAACACACTTTTGTCTCCTATGAACAATATTAGCCCTACATGTGCATGGTCTTCTGTTTTGTCAACAATCATCAAACTGTTGTTATTTAGATAACACAATTACCCGAAACAGAGAAAACAGATGTGTTTTAATGTCATATCAACAATCCAATGTGTC
>JAVFBZ010184424.1:0-15077 GCA_032466195.1 Katharina tunicata
CATTGAGAAACATAATCATCCATGGCCATTGTACACAAGAAACGATATTTTTTTTTAAATTCAACACTTTCTTGTGACATTTCAACTATGCGTTTCTTTTTGACAGAGTATATATAGTAATATCTGTCTGTTTTATCTTGTTTGAATATAAAAAAAGCGTTTAACGTCCGTTCTCACGGTACAATGGTAACAACTTGTAGTATACAACGGGACCGAGGTAGCGTGAGAACACACGAATCGCATACGACTTTAGTTGCATACGACAGGTTGCGAGCGAGTTGAAACAAATGGAGCAAACCTTTTTTTTTTAAACCAGTCTTATTTGCAAACCAGGTAAATGCGTTCTTTTTGGAGCGAAATAATTGTTTGTCGTTGAGTAAGCAGACGATAAAATGATCGAAAAGTTAAAGGTAATATACCGCAGAATTTCGTTATTAAGCTTTGTCATAGTTTCTTAAAATCCAAACACTTTTCTATTCATAAAGCCGGTTCACACTAGTTGTGAGAGAAAATATGCGGTATTTTGACGAGTTTCTTTGATATGCACAAATGACTTTTCGTGGCCGTCTTCCTCGTGAATATTCAACACCAAGGCGAGCCACTGACCTATATTAGGTCAGTGAGGCGGGCCTAGTATTCACTCGACCTTTGATCAGCTGTAACACTTGGGATAATGTATTCACGGAGTTACCCGAGTCATGAAACCCCCTCCATATAAAGCAGGTCTCATTAACCCTTGTGCATACATTAGACATCGTAATGCGGATCGCATTATAGATTTTACAAACTTTATTATTATTGTAATACGTTATATCACACATTCTCGAGGTGGGTATTTTCTGGAAGCTTATACTTTCAGAAAACTACAGAAAACCCGGTTTAATTCGATTCAGTCGATTTTTGGCCGAAATTCTGCGGTATAGTACCTTTAAACGCATCGACTAGAGTTTTACAGAAAAAAGAGCTTCATTAACTATTACTTAGCTGAAGAATGTCTATGGAATGTTTGTAGTGAAGATTAGTCCAAGCGGGATCACTAAAAGTGTCCACTGATTCGTTAGCACACATGTAGCAACGCAATTTGGTGAGACTAACGTTTAAAACGGGACGGGATACATGTAATTTGAAGAGCCTGCGAATGATGTTGTTACTATACAAATCGCACCATGATAACGGGGGTAAAAGAACTCGTTTAAAAAATTAGCTTGACTAACATAGAACCCAAATGACACACACCTAAACTTGCATTCATGACTTGTTGAACCAGTGTCAGAAATTAAATTTTCAATGAATATGTTGAGAGAGATATAATTAATTCGAGACATATTAATGTAATTTATATAATAACAATATCGCTCGATTAAGCTAATAGCGTTTAAATCTCGATGAGATTACATTCCAAGCCATTAAATGGATTGTGTTTTAACTCCAATGGAATATTTTCCAAGTGGAAACATTTCATGTGTTTTCGATTATGACTGATTCATACCCATGGTATTGTAGATCAGGTTAACGCACGCACATCGTCTTTCTTCATGAACTTTTTCCATTATCTCACAGGTTTTGCGACATTGTGCCAGCCGTCTAACAGTGAGCTTCTGAACGGCGTAGAATCCAGACCGGATCCATTCACGTCCATGATGGCCTCTAGCGAGAAAGACCCGCTACATAGTGCCATTCGTGGTCTAGCGTTTGGCAAGTATGGATGGACTCCAGCCAATAACGAGAAGGGAGAGTGGCTTGAGGTGGGCTTTTATGATTTTACAAAAAGCAAAAAGCCTATGCACGAGTTGCGCTTTAGGTCAATGCATTAGTACGGGTTAACAATGTATTATCGAATGGCGAACTCTAAAATTTGACACTGCGATTTGCTTATTTCAAAAACTTTATCCAAACGTATGTAATCTTGTCCTTAGCCAAAACCATAACTGATTATACTGTAAAAAAAAAAAAAAAAAGCAGCACGTTAAAACTTGCTTTTCTTTCGATGTAATCATTACATTTTCGCATGATTACTATTCTGCCAGTCATTCGGTTTAAATAACTTCCGAATGTATTAGGGTAATAGCTGACGATAGAGTAAATATAAAACGAAGCAGCACGTTAGAGTCTGTTTTTCTTTCCTTGCAGTTTTCGCTATATAATGGGGTCATGGCGATGACGATTCTTTCCTTTATTCGGTTAAATAATTTCAGACTTTATATGATAATACGTGATTTTGTTTTTAGCGAATATCGATACAGTGCCAAGTTTTGGAAATGTTGATACTGTTGTCATTGTAGACTGATCTAGGATCGTTGGCCTATATCAATAAAGTCACGGTGTTTTCAAGCAGACGGTACGTGGGCATAACAGTGGGTGCTACACTTGATCTGAATGACTGGACATACGCCCAGCCGGTGAGTAATCACAACAGTTTTAGACCGTTCTGCACGGTTGTCTTCGTAGAAAGTTACCCAAAGGAGAAAACTAAGGTGTGGTTGAAAAGCTGTTAGGAAAAGATGGTTGATAAGAATATATTCCCCATGAAAAAATGCTGTAAAAGTTTCGATTTCTCTTAAAATCTCGAAATATAATCTGTGTTAAATTATTTGTTAAAATATTTAAGTTTAGGGTAAGAACGGTTGGAGTGAAAGTGTGAAAACTTAGTTTGATGACTAACCATCCCATAGTTTGATCACTAACCATCCCATAGTTTGATTCGGTAACCCCTATGTGGAATACAATTGAAACGCGAAAACTGAAAAGGCGGCAATATTTGGGGTTTACGACGTACTTAAGGTCATTTCACTGACATGTGAAATATATATTTCACTTAATTCACTAACATCATGCCAGCCTAATGGTGAATGCCAGCAACATAGAAGACGCCATAATACATTTACAGGACAAAAAACAGGACACCACAACACATCGGCTTTGTGATGAAACTTAGCTCAGAGAGCACAAGGGTACAGGAGTTTGCGGATTGTTGTTGAAAAATCTTACTGAAGCGTTCACTGGAACGATGTGTTGTGGTGACAAAGAACTGGTGTGGTGACCAGTTAGGCCTACAATCTAATTCAAGTACTCATGCATTGCAGTCTGGGCAAATCTTGATGTTCAATGACGGGACGTTGTCACTAAAAATCTATTGAAAAGTGCCAGGTTTGATAAAACAAGAAAATGTCACCTACTTAACAGTTACTCACCAAAAAATACCATGATGCAGTTTCCCAGAAAATCACATAATTCTTCTAACCGATTTCAAGTGATGTTTAGGAAATCAACATGTTCTGAAAACATCAAGTTGGGTTTCATTATTTAATAATCTTGTTAATGTATTTCTATCCGGGGGATTTGTGATGCCAAATGACTTTGCTTACTTCTGATTGCTTATTTAATTAATACAGAGCAGAGAGAAGGGGAACACCCAGATTGCTGTGTTTAGACCTCCAGTGTTAGCTCGATATGTTAGAGTGACTATAGCGAAACCGCAAGATGGCTTGGAACTAGAAATGATGGTAATTGGATGTAAGAGGAAACGAGGCGTCGCCGAGGAACGTAAGTAATACAGGTAGTTATTATCGATAGATCGATTCATTGACTGTCCGCTGGATGGCCGATTAATTGGTTGATTCGTTCATTGATTCATTCATTCATTCATTCGCCCATTCATTGGTTTATTCATTCATTAGTAAATCCATGGTTCATTCGTTCATTCATGAGTTGATTCATTGGTTCATTCATTCAAACATTCGTTGGTTCATTCGTTCATTCATGAGTAGATTTATTGATCGATTGATTGATTGATTGATTTATTGATTGACTCATTCGTTCATTCAGTCATTCGTTCATTCATTTATTGGAAGTTGTATTGCAAGCGAAATGCACTTCAGAATTCTTTATCTGATCTTTTCAGATCGCCTCTTTGGAAAGAAAGACGTATCCCAGCCGGAATTGGTTAACAGACCTAAATAAACACACATTGTATGCTGGTTTATCATATATTGTATTTTGATAACATACATAAAACACTTTATATTCACTTGCCTTTTGTTGAATATTGTTTCAGTGTTCTTTTTTTATTATTCACACTTCCTGAGCAAATATCAGTTAAATCCCATTAACACATACATTAACATTACTGTGTAAAGATAACAATATCATATATTGTGAATTATTATCTAGTTGATCCACTGAACAGCTGAATATAATCAGGCAATAAAACGAGAACGTCAAAATGCGTCTTTTCGGAGTTTCTTTATTGAATTATTATTCCGCCAATTTCAGTTCCTCGTAGTCACGGATGTTAACCAGTTGTGCCATGACCTCAGGTGGTATAGTCACATGCTTTTCGTTATCTATTTAAATATTCTTCTTCTTCTTTGCGTTTACATACAAATATATCATTTTCTTAAATAGCGAAGATATATGTCGTGTTGCCGAATATAACGTTCTTGGCATGCTTTTCAACGACAAACTGTCTTGGACTTCCCATATTCGCTTTATCTATAATAAACTCTCTCGTAACATTGCAGTAATAAAACACAGCCGCAACAAACAAATTCTAACATTCCCTGATTAATCCTTATTTAACATATGCAAATATTCTCTGGGGAAACACTTACCCCACTCATCCACAACCCTTATTCCTGCTTCAAAAACGTTATTTTACTCTGTCACATGAATACGAGCACATCAACCCGCCATTGCAGTCATCGAAAATCTTATACCTTTACTCTTTCAGTCTTGTCGTGCGTTTATTAATATACCTATACTTTCTGCATCAGTTTATAACACAGGCCGTAAACGACAGTTGCCCTTTTCAATCCGTAAATTTAAATATTTTAAGAACAATTACCCCTTCCCACTTTTCTGCATAGTCCTTAAAACATGCAATGGGCTAACTCCCAATAACTCTTTAACAAACATTGAATCCATTTCAGTTTTTAAATCTAAATTTAAAGATTAGTTTTTTCTTCTTAACAAAGTATAATATTTCCGGTCATTCATCATTTATATATATTACATTTTATTTCACCTTCCAAAATTGATAATAGTATATTTACTGAAACATTTATGAAGTTTGTGTCGTTTAGTATGTGACCATTATCAGTAATTTCAAGCTTTTGCGATAATACTCTCTGATAGTGAGTGAACAGTTCCAAAAATCTTGCAGACTGAGACCCTTGCAGGTCCGAACCCACGACCCTCATAGTCAGGCACCGAGTCACCAGCAGTAAATGATGCTATACTAAACCACTGCAGCTATAAGGCCTTCTACTGGACAGTTCAGAACAGTTTGCAGACTGACAGAACCAGCAGAAAGTCGGATAGCTGGGTGGTTTGGGTGGCCGCCTTTTACTGCTGGTGGACGGTGGGTTCGATTCCTTTCTAATCTATATTAGTTAATATTTGTACTTTATTTCCCGGTGAATAACAGCACAATACACCATTCTTAAACACGTATTAAACACACAACCAAAACAACTGATCTCAAAGCTACCAGAACATTCAGCTGTTAAATGGTATCAGAATGTTTCACATTGTGCCTTGTCAGGGTTAATAGCTGTTGAGGCTCTTAAACAGTTCCAGCTGACCTTACTGAGTCGCTAAATAACAACATAGTACTTTCTTGGTAAGGTGTGGAGTTGTTATAGTGGGTGGTGTGTGAGAGTCGTGTGAACAGTACAGGACAACGTGAGTGGGACCCAACCAAACCCAGATGGTTTAATGAATAACATGATAATGGAGAATTGAACACACAAATATTGTACCAAATATACCGATGTATAAAAACAATCTACCGAAATGACATATAGTTCAGTCCACATCTAAGAAAAATGGCTGGTTTGTATCCATGAAATGTTACAACTGAGTTAATACGAAGACGTAATTCCACGCTTATGACACATATGTAAAACCCCGTGGTTGCAGCAGAACGACTCGTAAACAAAACACCACAAAACCTTAATGAGCGCACGTATAGCACGCGAATCATACTTCTTTCTGATAGTATCTTAAGTGGCAGTCCTATATCGGATTACCGGTATAGACGAACTAAAGCTAAAGGTCACGAAACTCCTGACTTTATCCAATTAGGTGTCAGGTTACGGCTCAATATGAACCCTCCCTTAGATGACATCATTCCGGGAGCCAGTCCTGTGTCGGAAACCACTTGACCTCTTTCCTGTTCGGAAAAGTATAAAAGTTGAAAAGACGATGTTGAAATACGAAATCAACTGAACGCGCACCTCTAAGATCAAATATATTTTTTGAATACCAGTCAAAGAATTTTAACAATGAAAATGTTAACATGGTTCACGGTATTTGGAGCCGGTTTTGTGTATCAGGGAGTCGTTGGTAAGTAATTTCAAAATATATTGAACATTATTCAAAGTCGTTAAAGTATTAAGACCTTTATTTTAATTTAATTTTGTAAGCCTGCCAGTTAAGTTGCCGAGAAAGCAGCTTGCTCTGATTGAAAAACATTTCTGAACCTCTATTTTTCCACAGATATATATATTATTAATATGTCTAAGACTTTCCTTTAATTGTATTCACATCTCAATATTTATTACTCGGGATAAAGTTCCTTATTAAGAATAATCAGTAATATATAATTTAAAAAATGCTTATAAATGCATGTGTTTTGCTCACCACAGTCGGGTAGTATTCTCCCCAATCTTCAAGGTTTAATTAATAAAACGTTGTAACACATTTTTATTTAATCATAGGTTCGGCAAATATATGTTCAAAATCTTCATTAGAAATCTTAAACGGTATGGAAACATTACCCGACCCCTTAACAGTGATGTCGGCCTCCAGTCAGCAAGACAGGTTCCATACAGCGCATCATGGATTAACCTTCGGAAGTACTGGATGGTCCCCAAGAGTAGCAAAGAAAGGAGACTGGTTACAGGTAATAAAAGCTAGTGGCTAAAGATCGTATGTCAAACTGCTTTATAAGCAAACATCACAAACTCCACATAGCAAAACAATTTGTTGTCTTGGCGAATTGTTATTTGGCACGCCTCCGCCTTGGTTTTTGATTTCGAATTAATCAAGGTCTTCAAATATCGTCAACAGGCAATATTGTGTGAAAAGAGCTGGCTTGATTCCAATTAATGCTTTCCCTTATAGCTATTATTTTTTACGTTTTGCAATTAAATTATAGTAGCTATTCTTGCGAAATATATATAGCAATATTATGATGGATAACTTAACTATGTCAACTTCATTGACTTGGTTCATTATTTCGTCTGAGGATGGAAAACTATATTTTTAAACAATTGTTCTAATTAAAATATATATTTAAATAATCAAATATTAATACTTAATCAAGTTTATTTAATGTTCCTGTTAGGCTGATCTCGGTTCACACGCCTATGTGAGTCAGGTTAGAGTGTATTTACTCACCCCGGGGGTGCGAGTGAAGGTGGAGGCGGGAATGGATGGCGAAACACAAGCAGCGAGACAGGTGAGTTAAATAAATTAGTCGTCATCAGATATTTCGGTCTTTAAAAAGTTGGGCTGTAGACTTGACAAATATGCTCATTTCACAACACTCTTGTTTAAAGAAATATAATTAACTTCACACATGGAAAATATTTCTCCTCTCAGATCCACAGAGCCACGCAACACACTCTCGGGCTGAACATGTGTGCAAAGTTTTTTTGAAATCCTTTCTTACGCAAGAAGTTGCAGCCCCGTCAAGATGTATATTTGACATATGATTTTCATATTACCTCTATCTGTGACATTGGAATTGAATTTGATCAATTACCAGAGAGTTCTTGAAGACAATAATATATCTTATCTAATGAAATACACAGGCTGAAAGGCGTCATTGGGTTCGCCACGATGTAGTTTAGCTCACTCATACAAAGGTGTTTACGGTCATTTGTTAGCCGCGATTACACAGTCAACAACTGGTGGGTCTGAGCCGGCTCTGATCCGGATCAGATTTATGTTTGCAGTTACTCGGGCAGACAAAATGTGTGTTAAATTTGATCTGGACCAGAAAAGTCTTATTGACCCAAAAAAATGATGGATAAAAAATAATCCGCATCAGTTTAGCTCAGCTACATTTGACGTTCTTACAGAACACTGTGACGTTTTCCGTTGTGTCGCCACTCGCTCTAGTCAATGGCATTGCATGTGTCAAGATTCCCGCGACGCTTGCTGCCAGGGCTGTCAAAAGTGCTGTGTAACCACAAACCGCCACTAATTGGTGAACTAAACTAAGCAGACTGATGCGGACTGAGGCGGACTGATGGCAACTCACTTTAGTTCACCTTTTCGGTGTCCGTGTAGCAGAGACAAACGATGCCATTAATCCCTGAGTTCCGACCCGATGAAATACCGTTGCTGACAACAGGCAGCTCATCTCACCAACTCACATAACATTGATACGCAAATAAAATGCTGTATCCAAACGATGTTATATTTATATATTTAAAGCAGATGTATATATATTACCATACACATTAAATGTGTAATTAATTTTAAAGGTTGTGACAGAAAGGCGTTTGATAAAGGCAGCGTTTAACCCACCGGTCCTAGCTAGCCTAGTCCGCGTCACGGTCACAGATTTCTACCATGAAGTAGAATTGGAAATGATGGTCATTGGTTGCAACAGACGAAGGGGTGTCGCGAAAGAAAGTAAGTTTCGAAAATATAAACTATTTATTAACTTTATTTCGTTTTTTGTTCTTGTTTTCTTTCTGTTGTTTTTGTTTTATTTTGCCCATCTGTTCTAAGTTGAATAAACGTAATTGGTTGTCAGTCAATATTTCCATCTGTTCTAAGTTGAATAAACGCAATTCCTGTCCTTTTACAGACTTCAAATTGAATCGGCCCTGTTTTTCTGTTTAGTTTTAAATTGTTTGGTAGTAAAATTTAGACGATTCTTTCGCCAGCACACTTTTTGCGGAAACATAACAACAATGATGACTTGGCAATACATTAGTGTTCGTATTCTTCTCAATGTCCAGAAAGGTACGAGACTATTAAAGCATGACGATTTACCTCGATACGTGAGGAAATATCCCGGCGAGAATTTCTGGACTTCCTATCCTGATTTGGCGCAGTTAAACCATGCTGATAACGACATGGTTACCCGAAAATGGCCGCCAAGACCGAACATCCCGTTAAAAACTGCCTTTAACTGATTTTAGACGGCTTGTAACTTAACAAATTAAACACATATATTAATTTTTTAACTAACGTTTATTTTCAGATATTTTATACTAAAATGAGAAGCGGAAGAGAATCTATCATCAGTCTTGTTTACACTCGGCTCAGAGGAGATAAATCAGTGCTCAGGAAAATATCATCTGGATCCCATCTAATTATGCAAGGAATACCCGCCCGTCTTAAAGGGTTTTATTTATTTTTTGAAATTATAAGATGCAATATAAAAAACAACAATTAGAGCAGACTGAACTGATATAACTCATACATTTATCATTTGTGATGTACAATACCATTGTAACCAGGGATGGTCAGGAATAACCAATTGACACGCCGATTGTTGACTGCACAGTAAACTTACATACTATAATAGTCTCTATATTTCTGCTTTTAAATGCAATATATAATATTAATTAATCTTAAACTATCAATGACACACTGTTTTTTCTGTTGTTAATATAATGTCAAAATGGTGCTTTAATTTATGTTTATTGTAACTTTATTGAAATAAATTATTTCAAAATGTAAGTCCGTGTTGAGAAGTGATTTTCTGTTTCGAGATGACAAGATGTTCGTTGCGAGGAGTAGGCCTAAGATGATTAAATATGAGTGTATATAGGCTAGATGTCAATTCAACAAAGCTAGCCAAAGAAATAAACTATATAGTAACAACTCCGAAGAAAGATAATGAATTAATTCTGACTTGACGTTGCGGGTTATTCAGCAAACCATTATCAGGAACAATTATAACTAGAGACCATCAAGTATAATAATTGCTGTAATTATTATAATTATGGTTGGATGAGGATGGTTTGTTGAATAAACCGAAACGTGGAGTCAAAATGAATTCATTTGATTTTTCGTGGGAGTTGTTACTAACACTTAACTATGTTCAAGTAACATACGCACTCAAAAGTTCTGAATTTTGCAGTTTCACAGAATCTCATGAAAAATTGATATTTTTCTCAAGAAGTAAAAGTTAGAGGCTTTCCAATAATTCCAACATAAAATTTGTAGGTTGAAGGAGAGTTTTATAATAACTAAAAAACTAAAAACTTAATTTTCTATCAGAATATTATTATGTGGATGTGTCAATCAGCTGTCATAACCGAGCCTCCCTGAGATGTACCGACGCTACCCCGAGTCAAACGTTAATAAGCCCCACCCCCATCCACTATTCAAAAACGTAACTCATTCCATATAAGGTCATGAACCCGGCGAGATCAAAAGCTTCACTTGAGGCATACGAGGAAAAATGGCCGGCCTTCCTTACGCTGAATTTCTCCTGGCTATTACTAGCCTTGAACCCAGTTATTGCTTTTCATTTCAAAGTAATTGTTTAGTTTATGCACAAACTTCAAAGTTGGTTAAATTCAAGGCAATCAGAATTTGTTGTTAAACCCTTATTTTGAGTGCTTATGTTACTTTAAACTTCTCAATGGTAGTCATATTAGCCACAGTTACCATCACAAGAAGGACAGTATTCAGTTGTTCTTGTTATTTATCAAGCAGTGATGATGGACAGAAATATAGAATTACCCCTCTGATGGACAAACCTCTAAAGGTCGACACTATAGAGGAACTTTGTCTTTACTGCTGTTTAACCTATATTCTGGAAAAAGAAATGGCAATATTCGTTACGTGGTTTTTTAATAGTCTACTTTATTTAGAGAGAATACTTGGTTCGAGAGCCGAAACGAGGTAATCATCCGCAGTCTGAATAGAGAAAATGAAATATTTTGGCTTGAACCAATATGATCTAGCTGCTTTCTTTTCGTTATCACAGTTTCGCCTATGATAACTTCTGTCTCTGTGCCAAACAGTTAAGTTAGTCTCGTACCTTTATGTTCTAATGTCCTTAGGTGTAGTCGAGGCCTCCAGCAGGGAAATTCGTCGCAGGGAATGTTCGTCAGCCAATGCGGCATGTAACTGTAATTAGTGTAACTAGTAATACGGGCAATAGTACTCAATTTAATATGCCTTAAATATCCTTATTCGGTTTATGGGATGTTTGTATTTTGCTGTTAATACGATGCGAAGTAAACAGAGTGATCAGTGTGTTATATTTAATTCACCAGTAATCATGAGACAAACCTAGTTATGGTGCACATTATTCTGTTGAATGGGGCCGCCAATAAATCAATTAATGTATGTATGTTTGGCAGCCGAGCTCTGAAATGCCGATCGTCAATACACAAGATGAAGGTTAAATGGAAATAGCCCTTGACAATAAATCTGCATCACATGTATTCGTTGCCGGTTACAAAGAGTAGTACATGGTTTCGTGCAAGGCTTGTCCTGTGGCGCCCCTGTCGGTGTCCAGACAGAGTGCATGAAGGTGGTTTCCTTCACCAAATGGGCTCAATCGATGTCGTGTGAGTTGCATAACAATCATAAGTAAGAACAACTAACCAAACCAACAAATATCCCATCTGCGACAGTCTAGAATGATCTTTGTTTTCATTTCTCCAAAGTTAACCGCTCAATTATGAAAGTGTTTTAGAGACATTTAGAAAGTGAGGTACAAAAATAACTCATAACCTTACCGAAGGTACAGAGATAACTCATAACTGTACCTATCCAGAATCTAGTTGATCCACTGAACACCTTAATATAATAAAGCAATAAAGAAACTCCAAAAAGACGCATATTGATCTTCTCAATAAATATATATTTTTTATAATCTTTATTCAGATAACATTTACCACATTAAGCTTAAGCTTATATTGTGTAAGTACGTGCATATAATTTAGCATTTGAATTTTTTACACACTTTTTAGTAAATATAAAAATTAATAAAATATATCATTTACTTTTTACGTTATGTAATGACCTGAGTTATTAAGTAATGGCTGAAAACAACAAATTATTTGGAGCATATAATCGTTTGATCGCCTTTTCCCCCTGTTTGTTGACTTATCGTAATGTAAGTAGTACCTATTCTAGACGCCTGTAAACTGAGCAATTATACTAAGGAAACACTATATACAGTATCTTAAGATACTTATTCATACACATATGTATATGCACACACATATATACCCAAATACATAAACATGAAAGACATATACATAAACATATTTTTACAAGCCCGTGTCAGTGTGATTACTCTTGATTACGGACATACATATTTTATCACGTAAAACGTTTTGTTAAAAAAATGTATTCACAGATAGCTATCATGATAGTTTCATTTAATACAGATGATAAATCAGGAGAACCATATATAAAAAAAAGTCGTTGATAAAGTATCACTGTAGCCAGTCTGTCTCAATGAAAGGTACAATGTGTTTCGCTGTGTCGTATGTATGTAGATTTTGTCAAGTAATGTTATATGGACTCGTTTGGGTAACCACATCGGCAGTAAGGTGATTTAACCAAAACATATTAAAGAGGTCCTCATTTAGAGAACTACGACCGTTATCTAATCTGCAATATAATATATTAGGTAATCTATTTCCTACAAAATATCATATAGGCGGAGTAGCATTCTGATACATACGATAAATTCTATTCTTGAATTTAATATAGCATCGAGTGCTTCTTATCGGGTCTGACAGAGAGTTCCACTCATTGGTTTTAACATAATTTATTTGTACTTGCTTATATTTAAGCTCCGCTTTCAGTTCAAGAAAACATATTCATGACTGCATGAAATGCACAATAAAATATTTTTTTTTATGGCTGACCTATATATACGTTATGAATAATAGTATAATATAAATAATAGAATACTATAAATTATTTCATTAATATCAATTTTGGTGGACACACATAGGCGAAGACGAGACCGCAGCAGCTAAATCGCATTCAAATAATAAGAGCGTTGGTCTGATAACAATAAATAACACAGGACAGTAACAGCCCAGAAGAAATACCATGAACTCACCCCCATTCAATGCTCCGATCCACCCAAACAAACCAACAGTCCTGATGGTGGTTCGCTGAACAAATCGAAAAGCCTGGGAGAAATGAATCCACTCTATCCCTTTGGGGCGGTCACAATATCTCATAATGAATTATACAGTTGAATTAGTATTCAATGTTCAATTTCGAATGACGAACATATATAAAATGTAAGTTATTTAAATTCATTACATGAGACATATTACGAATAAGGCTAAATAATAAATCTCATAAATTTATTTACTGGTCAATAAAACCGGCAAGACTGAGGTGTTTAGAGGTGTTCAAAGCGATTCCCATGTTAATTGTATCGCTTAAGATGGCGTCTCCATACAACAAAAGTGTAATATTAATCTCTCCACTGTATCCAGACGCAATAATATTTAGAAGTGTTTCACGCTGATGTAAATATATAGAGCAATCGAAGAAGAAGTGCTTAGCTGATTCACATTTACAAGATGGTCTGTCGACAATATAATTCTAGAATAAATTAAGAGAACTACATCCAGTGCGTAATCTGCACACAATTATGTTAAGTAATCTGTCACCTACAAAATACCAGGGCGGAGGTTGAGTTTGGTGGAAAAGTTTTTGCACTCTGGTCTTGAAAATAAGTTCATCTTCCATTGTCTTTATGTTATGGGGAAGACTATTCCAGTCTGATGCTGTGGGGGGAAAAAGGATTTCTTAAATAACTGAGTTCTACATAATATAGGTTTAAAGAGATTAGGTCGTCGAACAGGGTAAGGATTGGACAGAGAAGGGCATTGTGGATTACTGTGAAAGATTCTATGAAAAGTAACAATTCTGTGAATATGCCGACGGGATCGAAGAGACAACAAACCAGATTATTGGTATAGAAGATTAGTTAGAGCGCTGATTGTAAGACCAGTCATAATTCGGATTGATTCATTCTGTATTTGTCAATTCTAATACAATCATTTTGGCATAATCCATACTAGGGCAAATAAACGTTTTATACATGATTTGCAGCGATTTTCTGTCTAGTATATATTTTATACCTCCTAATAGAGAGAACTTTTCTTGAGCAGTCGATATAAGTAATTTAATGTGTTTCTCCCAAGTTCCTACGTCTTTAGCGTGGGTCTTAAATGTTTATGCAATAGACAAGCATTTATAGCTGAATTCTGAAAACTAAACGAAGGATTTCAGGGGAGTTTTGCGTCTGGATACAGTCAGAGATTTTGTTTTTGGGAGTTAAATTTCACTAACCATTTATGCGCCCATGTGTCAATTTTAGTGAGATCTTCGTTAATGCTTTTACGTATGTTTTCACGTTCTAATGAATCAGATAAAACGTACAGACAAGTGTCGTCAGCAAACGTTATTAGCAAGACGGTCTGGAATATCATTGATATAAAATAGAAACAGAAGAGGGCCAAGGACCGAACCCTGTGGTACACCTGCATGAAGTGAAGTAAACACAGAATTCGATCCACTAATTACCACTCTCTGACGCCTTCCAACTAAATAGCTCTCCAACCACCTATGAAGCCCTCCTTGAATACCTTTGACAGCTTAGATAATAAGCCTCTATGCCTTACTCTGTCAAATGCTTTTGATATATCAAAGAACATAAAAAACACTTCTTTTCCATCATCTAAATCTTTTACAATGTCATAATCAATATCTTATAACTGTAGCACAGTAGACCTTCCTGGCTGAAAGCCGTATTTTGCTGAAGATATATAGTCCATTAAAAATGAGTGAAGATACACTCTTCAAAAAAAGAAACGCAAAACCCAAATATCAATGTAAATTTGATGGTATTCAAGGACTTGTAGATCAGCGGAAAACAAACATACATGAATGAAATTTTGTGGAGCATACATTGCTATGTTGTCCATATTTCATAAGAATAACAGTCATCACAGTCATTACTGCTGTCCACCAGGAGGTGTTGAAGTCAGTACCTCGTATGACTACCTCCAGCTGCTACCACTGCCCGACACCTCCTGGGTACAGATCGAATC
>JAVFBZ010184434.1:0-15077 GCA_032466195.1 Katharina tunicata
TTTTTTATTTAATAAATTTTTTATCAAGCAATTTTCACACAGGTGGAAACGACTTCCCACCCAGGTTGAAACTACTTCCCACCCAGGTTGAAACTACTTTCCACCCAGGTTGAAACTACTTTCCACACAGGTTGAAACTACTTTCCACACAGGTTGAAACTACTTTCCACCCATGGTGTAGTTTCCACCTGGGTGGAAAGTAGTTTCAACCAGGGTGGAAATTGCTTGACAAAAAAACAAGTAAAAGAAAAACAGTGTAATTGTAAAAGAAAATAATAATGTCCCCTACGGGCCACCGTAAGTAACTCACATACGTATTTGATAAAAAAAAAGTACATGACATTTTTTTGGACATACGACAAATGCACATGTCCGCTCCTGGATTGAATGAGTGAAACATTTCTTAATTTATCTGAATTGATCGCTATGGAAACACTCAACAACTGCCTCGCTCTGCCGGATATTTCCTACTTAAAAGAATCGACAACTTTTGATAACGTGTACTATGGAAAGAAAGCTTGTTTTTATCTGATTAGAAAAAAACAAATCTTTAGCTTTCTAAAGTTTTGTAAAGCTGCGTAATCGGTATTCAAAGTAGCATCACTCCACTTAAGGGAGCAGAGCAATTAGGCTTCCCATTTTGATTGTCAACATCTATCCCAGCTTATTTTGAGCCAATCACAATACGACTTTATCGAAGGCTACGAAAAGCTTCTGTTTCTGGTCTGACGTCCCATTAGCCCAATCCACAAGTTTACTGCATTGCTGTCACACGTATCCTTTTCATTCCTGCACTTTTTAGGGCATTTGACAAATAATTTTTTTAATTTGGTCCGGTGTATAAAAATAAATTGAAGACTGACAAGGGATGAATCTTTTTTTATTGTTTTTGTCACTTCCACAGTCTCTAGAAATAGGTACGGGTTAATTATAAGCTTTCTCTTCCTTAAAGAATACAGATAAAAAAAAACAGAGATCAAAGGTTCAATGAATAAACTTTATGGCGTATGCGCATAGTTCTACTTTAGAAAGCATACCATGTGGTTTATATTACGCAGTAGAACACACGAAATGGTGTTTTACTGGGTATAAAAATGGATGATCATGATTTTTTTTAATGAAAAATCCATTTGGACCATAAAATATTCATCAAGTTAATCAAAATGGCAAATTGTTGTGGCTGGGTCTTATTAAATGGTGATTTATCAGCAGATGGGATCGTTGTTATCCACGCTACTGCAGGTGCGTTTTTGGACTCCTGAGTCTCTAGTCGCCACTCATCTTCTCCTTCTTCTTCTTCTTGATGTTGTTCTTGGGAGTGGCGGGACGCCAGTCCTAAAATGTTAAGACTTTTGTCATATGCAAAGATATCAGCACGAAACTTGATACGATTGTTACTTGTGTCTATAGTGCATCTTTCAAGATGGCGTCGGATGAAGTTGCACGTCGCAGGTGGTGATATATTGCGTGTGTTCGCTTCCTGATCGATAATACAATCGTACTTGTTTTCCTATTGGTGATTTACGTTTATGGAGTTATTCCCCTTTACTATTTAAAGTCTGCAAGGCTAACGAAAATAGATTCGAGCCTTTCTCGAGAGAAGACTATGGTGGCGGATCGCAGCCATACATAGTCTCGTCTTTGGCGGGGGAGAATGTCTAAATGTATTGAAATTTCAACTTTCTCGGCCTTCTTGCCCCCGCCAAAGTCGCCAGCAGCGAGAATGACGGGTTGGGAAAAACCGAATTTCGCCTTTCTCGCCTCGCGACCTTGGCGGGGGCGAGAATGTCGAGATTGTAGCTTGTTGCCGATGTTCTCGCCCGCGACAAAGGCGAGCCTATTTATGGACGCAATCAGCCACCATAGTAATCTAACCCTACCACTCAGTCGATTTAAATATTCCCCCTTCTTTCAGTGATAAAGAAATCTTACCATTAGGGCAACGTGGACTGTGGAACAGCTCACAATTTCCATAGAGCGTCAATATCTACTTTGATGGTCGAACAAAGACTTGACGAAAGGGGGATCGATTTGATAAATTATTTCATCACGAATCTTCTCTGCGAGTCCCAAAGACACGTTTTTATTACTATGTAATTTGTTTCCACATTTCGTATAGCACAAATAAAACAATAGTTGAATGGGCACAGGTAGACATTTCCTTATTTAGTAAAAAATATGTTGGTATCACCTACATGTACGTAGGACCTACTTTCACCTACGTAGGACTTAAGCGCTATCTCCTACATAGCATATACATCGTGTCTCCTATGTAGGTCTTACCATCACCTACGTAGGACTTACTATCGTCTAAGTAGGACTAACTACCACCTACGTAGGACTTACTTTCACCTACGTAGGACTTATCATAACCTTCGTAGGACTAACTATCACCTACGTAGGACCTACTATCATCTACATAGGACTTACTACCACCGACGTAGGATTTACTAATACATACGTAGGAGTTACTATCACTTACGTAAGACTTAATTATCTCCTACGTAAGACATACGTGGTATCTTCTACGTAGGACTTACATCTTAACTCCTACGTAGGTCTTGCCATCGCCTATGTAGGTCTTAAGAGGTATCTCCTACGTATGACGTAAGTCGTATCTTCTACGTAGGAATTATTATCACCTGCGTAGGACTTACTATCACCTTCGTAGGACTTACTATTACCTACGTATGACTTATTATCTCCTACGTAGGTGATAGTCAGTCCTACGTAGGTCATAGTAAGTCCTACGTAGGTGTTTATATGTCATTAAGTCCTACGTAGGTGATAATAAGTCGAACGTAGAAGATACGACGGACGTCCTACGTAGGAGATATCTATTAAGACCTACGTAGGTGATAATAAGTCCTACGTAGGTGATAGTAAGTCCCACGTAGGTGTTATTAAGTCCTACGTAGGTGATAATAAGTCGAACGTAAAAGATACGACTTACGTCCTACGTAGGAGATACCTCTTAAGACCTACGTAGGTGATGGTAAGACCTACGTAGAAGATACGACGTATGTCTTCAGAAGGAGATTGCGCTTAAGTCTCACGTAGGTGATATTAAGTCCTACGTAGGTAATAGTAAGTCCTACGTATGTGTTATTAAGTCATACGTAGGTGATAAAAAGTCCTACGTAGAAGATACGACTTATGTCTTACATAGGAGATACCTCTTAAGACCTATGTAGGTGATGGTAAGACCTACGTAGGAGATAAAATGTAAGTCCTACGTAGAAGATACCACGTATGTCTTACGTAGGAGATAGTAAGTCCTACGTAGGTGATAGTAAGTCCTACGTAGTTGATAGTAAGTCCTACGTTGCTGATAGTAACTCCTACGTAGGTGAAACCAAAATACTTTTTACCTCGTGACACTTATACGATTCAATATATATTCATATTACTTTACTACAAATAAAACTGAATTGAATTGGAATAGAATTGATCGGTTTGCTGTTTTCGTCACACGTAAAATTGTTTTCACTCTTATGACGGCTGACCAACCCAATGAATGAAGGACATGTCGGGTGGTTTGGAGGGGTCGCCTTTCTTAAGGTGACTTCACTCATTTGAAGGCGTTCACTAGCACTTGGCGAAGAAATCGACACTAGTACGAAACTCGAAAATTGACATTACATGGACAACAACAGGGAGCAAAACATGACGTGGTAGAACAAAGTGTTAAAATGTTGCGTGTAAGACTTCATAACAAATTGATTGACTGTGGCCTAGTAGATAAGAGAGCGTGAATTATGTAATACGGTTTTGTGTTGGGGTAATTAGGCTTTGTGGTTGGTAACAGTTGTGTTTTTCAATATTCTTAGGTTACAGTTAGATTGATTTCTTTGGATTATGCTTAGGTTTTAGGTTAGTTACGCTTTTGGTCTAGTAATGGCGCAGAAATAGGATTTACTTGCGCTTGGGTTAGGTCGCAATCGACATTTCCAAGAAAGCACAGCGGAGACAAAATACAATAATATTGGGTTTGTTTCGTTTTAGATTTACTCTACACCACCTGCAAAGTCAAAACTATGGACAAATGGAAAATGACAGTATTTTTTCACAGTTGAGGTTATGTCATAAACAGTCATTGTTCTTCTTGACTAAGGAAAAGAAATTACATATATACATCTGCGTTCACTGCTGTCTGATTGTTTAGTTATGTCGTGAGTATCGCATTACATGTCAACAATATCTGCACCTCGTAGATAAAACTAATTGTCCGGCTGACCAACCGTCGATCTACCTGCTCAGAGTAGATCTTTTAACCACGCGTGAAAACGTTCGACTATTGAACCTGGTACATTTAAAACAGTGTGCCTTTGAGCCCCAAAACAGATTGAGCTATCTATTTACAAAAGGATCATATTTAGTTAAGCCCCACACGCGGTCGTCATTCAGTCAATTCATGTAGCCTATAGTTAGTTGACTCTTGGAAACCACTATCATTATTCTCGGGTTATAGTCAGGTGGAAATAATTAGTTGCTCGTTAACACTTAGAAGAGGCATCGGATGTGAGTTTTACCTGTTCTGGCTTCACACTGCATGATAGGTGAGCTGCTAATTGGACTCGAGAGACAGTTCATGACAAAAGCGTAAAAGTCAGAGCTGTAGCATGGGCCTGCACTACAGACCTGTTATAAACAAGGAAGGGAGAAGCACTCTGCACTGTTCCATACTATCCATTACAACAGTACGCCGCCTGCATTACGAAAACAGATCACAAACGAGTACTTCATACCTGCAAATAATGGTACGCTTATTCATAGAATAAACATATGGTCTATACATTCTAAAATAGAGAATCAAATCAATATCCCTACCAGACTTCTGTATCGTTATTAGTCTACTACGTAATCCATATATAACACTCGCCATTGTGTCTTTCACTGGCCATATCGTTGTGGGCCTAAAACTTTTATACCGGCCTGAAGTTAGAGGGTCGGTTAACTATAGCTGATAATATGGTACTGTTCATGACTTTATATGTATTTATTTGTATTTAACTGACTTCAAATTGAATCGGCCCTGCGAAAGCTTTTTTATCTGTTTAATTTTAAACCAGTTGGTAATAACATTTAGACGATTCATTTAGCACTACGTCAACAACAAAGATTAACTATTATTACATAAGTGTTCGTATTCTCGAGAAAGATACGAGCCTATTTAAGAATGATGACATATAACAGCATGTTATTATGCGAAGTTTTTATTTTCCGTTTATTGTCTGGCCATTTCCCAGTTAACTCGTTCTTGTGTATGATTGGTAAACGGGCTTATGGGTATTATGACCATTGTGGTGAGCTGGATACTGTTCAGCATTTCTTATTGCATTGCTCATTTTATAACAGCACACGTAGAGACATGATTAACAAGCTCCTGTCGGTAGGCATATCTTCACCGTCTCTGAAAGGGATATTAAATCCAGACAAAAACCGATCGAAAGTCTTCTCAATCGTTGTGGATTTTGACAGAGATCAGAGAAAACAAGCTTGGCATAGATTGGATTGTGGTTTCTTGTATATAATGTGAAAGTTTTTTAAATTTATTTTGTTAATGTAAATTTATATATTAATGTTCTCATACATATGCCTTTATGTGCAGTTTTATGTGCATGACTCCTATAGTATGTAGACAACTTACTCTTACCCGTACTTCTGTGGAACTGGCGTGAATAGAAGTCCTATACGGAGTCTGCATGCGCCATTAAATCAAATAAAACAAAACAAACAAGCATGTTATAATGTTCACAGTTGTCTACAAAAACGGACAGAACTTACTTGTGGTGTATAACTACATGGTAGCCCCATTAACTTCATTTATACGTCGTTACTAATTAGTCTTGATTTTCTTTACGACTCTAATAGCTTCTTTGATTTATTAATTAATAATGAACATTCTATTGTGGGCTTTTTTGTACAAGAAAAATGCCTTTATCTTTATCTATGGTGCAGATCTATCTTATTTTTGTAGAATTGCTTAACGTTTAACGCCATCTAAGGGATGATAACAGTCCTTTCATTAAGTCTCTATGACGTCAATGTTAGTACCAGTCAGCTTGGTATCACTTTATGATTTACATCAGGGTGCTGTATCCATCTTGTTATTCACATTTTAGCAACAGCACAAATCCCTTCCTGGGCTTTTATTTCGTATTCCGGAGTTATTTCCCCTCTATCGTATTATCATCTGACAAGAGTCGCCAGAAATACAATAAACATTATTTGATAATGGACATTAATGTTCATTTAATACGTAACACATTTCTGTCGCTTTAACTAACAGACAGGTCATATTTATGTACCATTTGTCTTATCTGCTTCTATTCATTTCTTACAGATATCCACATGCACCCTGAATGGTTTGTGAAGAATTGCAATGCAACATGAAGTAGTAGGTTTCCATGGCAACAAAAGGCGTCTGATCAATGCTTGGGCATGGCCGATAATTACATCTAAATTAACCTATCACGTGAGAGAGTTCCTGTGACGTGGGAGTCTGTGTTAGGCACCATGCCGCCTCCTAGTACTAGAGTAGTTTCCCATGCTAAGGGCGGCACATCGAGTGCTGCTCGCTCCTTGCCTAAGCATAAGTCCACCAGTGGCACATCAGGCGTTACCCCGAGAGGGAAGATGGGGAACGGGGCGAGCGCCACTCAAATTGTTGTTGATGGAGAGGCTCTGGATATTGTTAAAATCAAAATTTTGATTCCAGAACTAAGGAAGGAGTTAAAACAAAAGGATGCCGATGTACAGCGATGTGAAATAGAACTTCAGGATATCAAACATAAAATGGTACAGCGCGATGCTGAAGTGGCAAGGCTCCAAGAGGAAGTAAGAAAACTCAAATCAGTTCTTCAAGCCACGGTTCATAAAGATGGCAAACCTGATATCTTGGCAACAATTCATGAGAATGCAACTATGGCAGGGCAGGAGGCCCGTCTTAAGAAACAGGGTGTGTCCGGGGAGAGTTCTATGACAGCTCAAAGTGCAGTGGAACTTAAGCGATTCGAGAAGGATTTCAGGTAAGTTTCAGTTAGTAACGGTTTAAGTGCTCTCTGGGTTACGGATGGGATCTGATTTAATAGCTTGTCTGTCTCGTCTTCTATGATGGTACTATTTTGTATTAACTTAAAACATCCACTGTGCATGTATCCACGATAATATACGAGACCGCTGAACTGTGTTGCCAAACAGTGTACAAATGCTTGCTTCCGAGTATTATTATATTCAGTTTTCCTCTCGGTAAGCCTGTATTTACTGAGGCCGAGGTGATCGACAGGCGATCAATTCCTCCCTGATCTACTCCAGATTCCCTACTCACAGCGGCCTTTTCATCCCAGCACATAGATATGGAACAGTTGTATTGCTCCACAGGTCTCTCACTCAATGATCCACATGTCCTTTGGCTTCCTCGGCTATTCCCCTGATACTACACAGCAATTTGCCAGTCGCTAGCACTCTGGGCTTGAAATGTGTTTGACATGACAATGCCTTCTGTCTGTACAAGAACCATATGACTTTGGTAGTAGCGTAGAATAAGAGATTGAAATAAACCTCTAGCTGATTTGATCAGAAGTTCACTGTCATCACTTAATTTTCCCTATTCAATGCACGATCTATATTCACTGCTCTCCTTGCAACCTTCACTATATAAATCAGTGTATTCATTGTATCGATGTCGATGGCCCACTCGTGGCTGAGTGGTCACCTAATGCGTCTTTTAACTCATATTCTTGCCCCTTCACTGTACCCGGAATAGGTTCGACCCTCCCTGTGGACCTTAGGTATATAAGGGAAGTTTTCCGGTGGCTGCGGAGTTCGCGGTGTGGTTCTTAGGAGGGTTCTGTCCGGTTTTCCACCATACACCGGCAACGCAAAGTCGTCATATAGGTGACATACTCTTGAGCACGACGTTAAAAACCAATCAATTAATCAGTGCTTTGCTACTTAAGTAAGGAGAAATTGTAATTGAGGTTTATAGCTTTGAACATTTTAACATAGCAAACAATTAAGCTGTCTTTCATTAGATCAAGTAACCACAACGAGGAATGATCAGAGAACATGTTTAGCTGTTTATATATATTTAGGCATTATTTACCATCTTTATGTATCCTTGAAGGTAACCAATAACGGAAAGGTCGCCTTGGTAAACCTACTATCTTAGAAAAGTTACTTGTTTGGAAAGTTTTGGCAGACTGAAGAGAAATGAAGCCATTGATGACTTGAAAGTTGGTTCGATCCGAGTACTGGTCAAATCCTTTAGTATTAGTATATTGTCACCAAAATAAGCAGCCAAAAAAAATCAAATATGATAATTTGGCGGGAGCCTCCTGTGCCCTGGTGCTCTCCGAGCTAACTGAGGTTGGTTGGACGGGAGCCTCCTGTGCCTTGGTGCTCTCTGAGCTAAGGGAGGGTGGTTGAACGGGAGCCTCGTGCCCTGGTGCTCTCTGAGCTAAGGGCTTTCAGGAAGCCCATTTGCTGTGGTGTCCTGCTTTTGTCCTGTTAATGTATGGTGGCGTCTTCTATGTTGCCGGCATCGCTTAGGGGGTTTTCTTCACCCACTTAGCTGGCACGCCGTCATATATAAGTGAAATAACGACAAAAGTACGACGTAAAACCCCAATCAATCAACCAAATATGATATAAACGAGAGATGTTAATAACATTATGTACGCACTATCTCTTCAGCACTCCGTACAGAAAGCTTTGAACAGCATGTTAGAAAATATCTATGGAATATTTATAGAAGAATAATTATCCGCTGGGTAAATTAGTTTCTTCTAAATGGTTTGGTTATGGACCAATCCGAATGTGCTTGGTTCGGTGCATTCTTCGTAACACTAGGAGCAATTTTATTTCTATTTTGTTAAGTGGTATATTTAAATTTTAACTAAGCCCTTTAACTTTTGTCACACTGATTATCCTTATTAATAGACATAAATGTATTGCTTTTCAACTAGATTGTGTCCAAACAGGTATTCACAAAAGCAAAAAGGTGCTTAGTGGCTAATTGTTTTTTTTATGCCCAACAGTAAATAGTTAGTCTCCTGTTCGTGGTCAATTGTACTGTTTGGGAAAATTCCCAACATGTCATGTATCTGCGACCCTGTATACGTAACAGTAGTGTTTTTTACTCTTCCAAATATAGGATAACTGTAAAATGCCATGCTTCTTAGACATACAGAAATGGACCCGACATTAGCGTACACAAGAGTGGCTTAGGGCTATATATGTGTAAGCTTTTTGGAATTTTAATTAGGTACTGATCTGAATTAGAAACATTTAACCTCAATATCTGTGTGTGACAGATTACTTCGCAGTCGCTTGGCAACAGGACGCGACACCAGGTGAATACATACTAGCTATCCTACCGGGCTAACAGACGTCGTGAACCGCAGAGCTAGGCGAGATGTTTTTGGCTGATATAATCGAAAAAGAACTATAATTTAAGAATTTGATATTAAGCCATGTTCAATTGGGTCTCGCTGAGAAGTGTTTCTTTCCTAGATAACACTTAGCAAAAGTCAGATTTCTCAGTTCAATTCGTCTGGCCTTACATTCCATCTGATAATAACGGATATCCATTAATCGACACTCTCTTACAGAATCTAAATAATTTAGAACGTCCTAACTAGTGACCATCATGAATGAAACAATCCATAGTTATGTCTTAAGCAATAGACAATCGCACATTTTCACTCTTCTCTTTTCTATCCTTGGTTCCTTGAATATATGTTTATCTAAAGATTAAATTGTGATTCACCCAGTCCCACTAAAATTCGAACCTCGTACTCCTTGATTGCAACGCTAGCAAACTCTAATAATTTACTTATTGTACTCCCCAGTGCGGATATCCTATATGCGAAGAGTGTCTCATCTAAGTGTCTCTGACCAAGTCATCAAAATGAGTACTGATAATGTCAATATCATAAGAGACACAAAACGGTTGGTTTTCAATGCTATAAAAATAAAACCTTCCTTATCGGAGTAGACCAGCCAGATGTATCCATCTCAATTACAGGACTAGAAGATTTATAATACACACACGTCTATGTCTAAAGCATTTTGGTATACACGAGATTCAAAAGTCTGTCATCCTTAAACATTTTCTTTGTTAATGTTCATTCAGAAACTAGTTTCTGCCTATGTCAATGGTCCAAAGTTTTATCTGGACACTCGACTATGTACAAAACGTGGGTCATTAAAGTATCCAGCGTTCGTTCTCTTATCTAAATAGCAGAAACGATCATTCCATGGCAACTGCTAAGGTTTAAAGACAGCCAGCGATGCCATGCTAGCTATCATCGCTGCTTTGGTAGCTTTGACTTGACGTGAAAATACCAGGAACTGTCTAAATGTATATTCAGAGAATACATGCATTTGCTTGGACCAATTCAACTGATAAACCGTTATTACCACATAACAAGTGTATGCAAGATTGTTCTATTGGTATACCCTATTGAATCATCCTATATAGAGGCAAGATTAGAGGATTTATAATGAATAGAAACTCTTCGATCCACTGAATTGCAATGTCCATGTTTTATTAAAATGTTACTTTGTTTGAAAATTATGATGGAAGAACCAGTCTGATAAACTGGGAGATAATTGCATTGAAAAACTGGATTGTTTGAAATTCTAGCTGCACATTGAGACTACAACGGTTGTATCGATAATGAACCGGTCGCTTCAAGTTCCTGTTGACGAATGCATGGATAAAGTGAACCCCGAAACGCACAGCATAAAGTATTAATTGAATGCCTGGGTTCTGTGTATTATGATCACTCGCTCAGGAATCGCTATACGATAATACAGAGGTTTGACGATAGGCTGTTCGCAAAAAGACCAGCAGGGTAATCGGGCGAGAGAACCACCTGGGAACACTCTATTACACCACCGAACTAAAACACAGATTCACAGCTTAATCGTTCATGTAGCTGCAAGCCAATACAGATCAGTAGAATTCAGACTCCAATCACACCATGGTTTCCGGCTGAGTTATTTTAAGAACTTGCCCCGTTCGTGAGGTCTTAGATTAGCTGTAATCAAAACATTTAAATGCATCTCGAATTCATCTCAGAATCTCCATTCTGTTCGAGAGGTCTGGTAATTGCTGGAATCAGACAACAAAGGTCTTATGAACGCCGAGTAATTCATTAAAAGCAACTCTGTACTGTTTTAATCTACAACTATATAGTTGAACTGCAAATATATAACAGTGAAATAAAAATGAAATAAACTGTTCCATATATACTCCTTTACACGAAGCATGATATAAGATGCACTGTATATATATTTCTTTGACCACGTGGGCCTATCTAGTTATTGTCTATATGAGTGTATATTATTTTCGCGCGACATACAATTCTGCCTGCTGGAGAAAACGGCACAACGCCGTTTACATATTTATACATCGTAACTTGTGTGCGCCGGCTAGTATGAATATCACCTATTTCGATTTTCGTCTGCCTTGATAGACGGCAGATATGGTGCAGTGGGCATATCGTTTGTATTTTATAAGGTATACTTGGCGAGCCAGATCTCAGTAGAAAACACATTGTATACTTTGTGAACAATGTAAATATTGCCGAAGATACCCATTGTGGCACAATTTACAATGTCCCAATTCACTAGTCATGTTCCATTCCGAAGGTCTTCCATTATAATGCTGTTAACTTAGACGCTCTCTTTCTCTAGCGTGCTTTAGTTTGCTTTTGGAAAATATTTTGAAAAAATGAGATTAATCTCGGTTGGGTGAATACAGATGGTGTGTAAAGATTCTTGATTAAAACCAATACTGCTGGAAAAAATCTTGTGAAGTGATGTATTGAATATGTATTGTTGCCCATTAACAAGGAAGTGTATATTTGAAGTAAAAAACAACGACTAGTGATTTGGAAATAAACCCAAGCTGGTTAGCTGTAGCTCCTAAAACTTAATTAGGCTTTAGGCTGCATTATTACTGCGTGAAGTCATTAGCGATTACATAACAATAACGTCAAATTAAGGAAGGAAATATTAAGGCTGAAAACAGTTACATTATACTAAGTTGAAACCATATCACACATACAATAGCGATAATACGTTTGTTGCGCAAGTTTTTACTATGCCTTTATTCAGAGCGTTACCAGATAAGCTCCGAATCGAGCCTGCAGATTGGATTCTTATTACATAGAATCCCTCGGAATTCCTTACAATGGGAGGTTTTATTTGGCCAATGTGTCCAGAGACTCGTCACTTTTAAGAAACCAAGGAGGATTCTGCTTTACCTAGGGGCAATCACACCTCAGACAAAGCGCAGACGAAATATCCCAACGATTTTCCTAAAAGTAGCTCAAGTACATATCATCTCTTCGCGAATGACCCCAAGAAGGAAATTTCTGACAAAGCAAATAATTCTGCTTTGAATCTGCTGATGGAATCGATTGGGGAATGACTGGGTATGATTACCATTGCTAAGTTTTCAGTAAATATAGATAAAGGGAACTTAAACAAAAGCTAACACAACTTTAACACTTTGTGTATCATGAAGATGTTGCAGTGCCTTTTTCTCTTTTTTTGAAATCAGTTAAAGATTATTTAATCTTATCCTATTTTAGCAGTTTAACCTCTAACTTCACGTTCCTTGTCTATTATAAAACTGTCTTGAATCAGTTGAAATTTTTCTTGGTCTCTGGGTTTAAAGCAAGGTAATTATAATAACTCCGACGTTCATCAAACATTACACAATGCCTTGAACTTGTTCGATTTTCAGGGTCGTGGGGGTCAAGATCAAGGTCATTATAGGTATTTTCAGAAAAGTTTCTCACAACTCGATTTTGTACCTGTGTCAATTTTAATCAAACTTAACACACGTGTATGTTTATTACGAAAATATTGAAAGTATCTAGAACATATTCGAATTTCAGGGTCGAAGGCACCCCTTTAGCAATTTTGTCGTTGGGCCGATTTTCTTTAACACACGTGTGTATTTTGAAAATGTAGGAAACAAGTTCTGAGTACATGGGGGTAGAGTCGAGGCCATTTAAGCCATTTTTGGAATACGTTTTTCGCAGTATATAGAAGGCACATGAGATGATAGGCCATACTGTGAGGAGATTCGTAAACCATACTGTGAGGGGATTCGTAAACCATACTATGAGGGGATTCGTAAACCATACTGTGGGGGGATTCGTAAACCATACTGTGGGGGGATTCGTAAACCATACTATGAGGGGATTCGTAAACCATACTGTGAGGGGATTCGTAAACCATACTGTGAGGGGATTCGTAGACCATACTATGGGGGGATTCGTAAACCATACTATGAGGGGATTCGTAAACCATACTATGAGGGGATTCGTAAACCATACTGTGAGGGGATTCGTAAACCATACTTTGAGGGGATTCGTAAACCATACTATGAGGGGATTCGTAAACCATACTATGAGAGGATTCGTATACCATACTGTGAGGGGATTCGTAACCCATACTGTGAGGGGATTCGTAAACCATACTGTGAGGGGATTCGTAACGCTTGTTATGCCTTGTTTTACTTAGGTATAGCCATCGTTATAAAGAAGTATCGTGATACAAAAATACTATCTGATTATAAATGAAGACATATTTATCAACAACAAACTGTTTCGAAGTTAAACAATCATTGGAAGTTTTACAAAAAGTTGTACAAAAAAAGGCCAGTATCAAAACTCAATGTTCTCGTCAGATAAAATCATTTAGTTCTCCCCATGTCAAAACAGTATGAAGAGTATGAAAACTGCTGATAAATAAAGAGGAGGAAATTAGATTCACTGGTGGTTCCCAGAAATACTCTGATCACACAGGCATTTGTCTGACTGTTTTTCATATCGGTGCCTTCCATTCACCCTCAGTGGTTCAACTACCCTATACATTTGGCGATAACATACATATGGCTTGATTTATCATCATTGAACAGCATGTGTATAAATGTTTGTAATTTGTTTGGTACACATCATCTCTTCGCTAATCTAACCTCCCTGTTATGATTTGTGAAAGGCCAGACTGGTCGATACCAGAGACCACATGTTAAATGTTTACATTGTTAGAAGCTTAAGTCTATTCACAGTTCGTTGTCAGTGATTTATAGAACGGACTCCAAATCCCATTTTTATTCTTTTCTAATCGCGGTTTAAGGCTTTTTTTATTCAACTCGTAAAACTGTTGAGTTATCATATCTTGACATATATTTGTATGTAGCGTAATTACATGTCTTGCACATTATCTTGGTCCATTTTCGTAATACCTACAAACTTTAGCTTTACAAGCGTAACGTCGATATATATTAAGGACACGGCCATAACAAACACATGTATTTTTCATATCAAAACACCTAACGACGAACAAATCAACACGTTTTATGTTGGCCATAGAGCGATGAATTGATGATGGGGAGAACGTGTTGATGATAGGCCTGCCGGTTTGATGACCGACTGTTCTAAGTGGCTTGGCCTGAAGCGTTGATTAGACGGAAACAGGCATATTATCATTCAGGAATCACCTCGATTGCTTTTCCTCTAAAATCAGCTGTTTTTGTTTAAAGAGCGTATATAATGATTGTCCGAGAGTTCTATGGTGGCCATTTGGTATTTTAATACGCTAATGGTCTACTCTGTATAACCCTGTGTAGCTATCAAGACATCGTTCAGGTCTTATCGTACCATATCGCCAAACAACGTTCATAATACATGAGACAAAGAAAGGCTATTCGTTGAAGAGAAATCCGTCTTTTTTCTGTTACTACCTTGCACATCTGCCACATCCAAACATGACGGTACGGAGGTGTTAAGTGAACCAATACAAATCTACCCATCACGCTACCCATACTTTCACCTACGTTACGTATTTGTCTTCTTTAAACAAAATGAACAAAGCTTTTGTATGCACCAAGGGTAAATAAGTGAAATATCTTCGGCCCTTTTTATGTTTGGAAATTATAAATGATGAATCTGCGCCATGTAGAAAGATGTACAGCTAGTATAACCATAAAGATGTACAGCTAGTATAACCATAAAGATGTACAGCTAGTATAACCATAAAGATGTACAGCT
>JAVFBZ010184445.1:0-15077 GCA_032466195.1 Katharina tunicata
AATCAATTAACCAATCAATCAATCAATCAATCAATCAATCAATCAATCAATCAATCAATCAATCAATCAATCAATCAGCAACCAACCAACCAATCAATCAATCTTGAAGTTTCGATCAACCAATCAGTAAGTCAGTCAGTCAGTCAGTCAGTCAGTCATTCGATCCAGCATAACGTCAGTCTATATTAGGTTATGAAACGACACAAACATACAGAGATGGAATCTTGGAGAGAGACAAAAGATACAAAATGTTTTGTAAAAAAAAAAAAGTTAATTATTAAAGAGAGTTGTTGGCGTGAGGCGTCACAATGGAAGGTGGTTACCTGATCATGTTAAAATCAAGGTTATTTGAAATGATGTCACTTATCATTAAAGGACATCCTGGTATAGTTAAACGTATCGATCGTGCTAAATCAGGTATGTTTTGGGTTGGTATGGCAGCAGACGTGAAATGCTGTGTCTCCTTTTACTTTGCCTCAAATGTGTCAGAACATAAACGAGTTAACCCATACTAAAATAAGCTCGTACCTTTCTCCAGATTGAAAAGAATAGTAATACTAATGTAATGGCAGGCCATCCTTGTTGTTGTTGTAGTAATGTTTATGCAAAAAAGTGCGCTGGCGAATAAATCGTCTTAATTTTACTACAAAATTATTTTAAATTTAACAAAGAAAGAAAAGTAATTATAAGACCGAATCAATCTGGAGTTTGTAAAAGGGAGAAAAAAATAATCCCATGTTAACTGACTCGCTACAAAAAGCAAAGAAGGATAACTCTTTCTAGGTGAAAAACAAGTCAAAAACTCGAAGATAGGAATTGATTTGATTCTCTATTTTAGTAGAGAAGTTAACCAACCTTTATAGTCACATTGTAAGACAACAATCCTCTGGACATTCTAAAATAGAGAATCAAATCATTTTCCTTACCGTCGAGATTCTTCTCAATCTCGAGAAAGCTACGAGATTATTTTGGAATAAAAAACCGGGGTGATGTGTTTCATTTTGATGGGGCGGATTAGTCGTTCGAAAGTTATTAATGTTCAAATTATCCATTATCCAAATTATCAGGTAGAGAATTATAATCATCCACTGATGGCATTGCAAATGGAATCTCTGTTTTCTGTACAATTATGTAACCCTTAGCTTTCTCACAGACCTGTGGGTCATCTACAAATGAATCCATATCGAAACGGATTAAGTTGATCTTAATGTGGGTATTGTGGAAACACTCTTCAAATGCAAAAGGGGAAGGTAAACAGTGGTTGTGGAAACTGCACGACACTGGACGTTGTTTTTAATTGTGAAAACTCTGGTGAACATGCACTTATTGGTAACGTGATAGATGATGTAACAACATCCGGCATGGAATAAACAAGGTGGTTGAGCATGATCATTTCGTGCCTCAGTCATGTCGGCAATCTTCGGCCATTTCCGTACCAGTAATAACCTCGACTCATTTGTATAAAACGGTCCATTGATTCACTTCGGCGAAAATAATCGGAGGTGACGGATGGTACCGGAGATAGGCGAAGTTGAACTAGAATGAACCTCGACTGTGGAGCGGGTCATTTTGGGGAAGGGAAATAACTCGTAGACCTTCTTCGATCATGGTAAAAGGTGAAAAAAAGAAAAGAAAAGAAAAGCGTTCTATTTCAGTGTGATTTAAGTTACAAAAAGAGTTCGATTCATCTGTTTTTTGTATGAATCCGCGAAGTGCTTCGGCTCGGTTTCGCTCATGCGCACAAAGCATCCGGCGATTAACATTACACATTTTGATCAGTATTCCACGATTGACAGATTCCGGAGACGAAAGGATCCCGAAGCAGCATCGGTAAGTTCACCATCCGTTACCGTTACCACTCGAGTTCCTTCCTCTTCTCTGTTTCTTGGTGAAACTTTGCAGCTACCACAATGAGTGTAAGACTTCAATTTTGTTTTTTTGTCTAGCTACACTTTTGTTGCCTACTGCCTACGGCATTTTAAGCCTATGAACCACCACAGTAGCGGAATTCGTCTTAGCTACAAACGACGTGAAACCCCTTTGGGCGATTTAGCTTTCGTCTATGGACGATATAACTGTCGGTTATGGACGATTAAACTTCAGGCTATGGGCGAATCGTCTTGGACGATGTGGCCTCTGGGCGATTTGACTGCACCCCACAATTACGTTCAGTTATTGATTACATTATGTCTACAACAACAGCGCTATAATAAAAAAAATTAAGAAAATACTAATTCAATTAAAATTTGGGACACCCGCTCCATCTCAGACGCGGAAAAATATACATTTATATTTAAATCTTGGAGGTTAATTTAATTCCGCTAAATAAATAAAGCGAACTAGATTTTCTCCATTTTTAAAGGCGATCGAAGACCCTCGAATGTACGAAGCACATCACATCGGATGCGATACGATTATCGCCATTTTGGTCGGAACTTTTAACAGCCTGTAGGTAAAACTTCCAATGTAGACAGATACCACAGTTTTCATTTGTATTACCTTCAAAACAAAATGAGCTCCTGAACTGAACATATAAAATTATCTCGGTTACCTCCCGTGTACTTATGTGTTTATCTCTCCTACGATATTCTTGATTTTTTTACACTTATAGGACAGAGAGTGATAATGATTTACCTTAACAGAACGATCACCCCAACGAACGGGATTCAGTTCGTAGCATTTTAAGAAAACAAACTGCAAATAAATAAACGCCTACCTTTTGTCGGGATTTATGTCCCCGTTAATTTGAGATACCTCTGACATTAATACAGCGGTAAATAGATCAATATAATGTAAGGTTTTTTAGTCATATTCATACATCTATCACGGCCGAGCTAAGTGATGACACCACAATAGAAGAAATCGAGAAATCCCGCGAGTTTTAGCCGATAATCTTTAGAAGAGGTTATCTTCAGAGGTCATTTTCATTGACTTTCGTTTATCGTTGAATAACCCTTATTTGCATCGGTAAGGCTTGAAATATTCTGACCTAAGTAAAAACAATTCAGCGCTTATTTAGATACGTCCAGGGTTACACGTTTTTCACGCCTTTGGCTAAAACTAATTAATTTTAGAATTGTAGCTTCCACAACACGATTCCTTTCCTCAAAACTCTGCAGGAGTAGTTGATGGTGCGAAAACAAAGGTAGTGACAAATAACAATCCTATCAGAATGATACATATACAAATTTTGGGAGAGCGATTGTACAGATCTTGATCTCGGATGTGAGTGATCGGTGTTTGTTCTTTTACGATTCAAAGAAATCAGCTTACATGATAGCATTTTGCAACTAAGTTATCCAAAATGAGATTACAATAGATTGGGATCAATGTAAAACATGCCGAAAGTTAAATAATGGCAAACGATTTATTCCAGGTATCCGATTCTGTCAAGAATAAAGACAATGTTTGAAGACGAATAGAAAGATATCGGAATGACGTTCCACTAATGGTTGAGTTTATGTAGGCTTATTTGTGAACTAGAACTAAACTACACTACGTACAGGTCTCTGAATTGGACTAAACTGCTTCACATTATTTGCTGATATTTATTTTTAAACAATAGATCTCAGCTGCCAAATTAAACTGATTAAGGAAATGGCAATTGTTAAATATGAGTTGGGCATTGATGGTGAATCATTGGACGGTCTGTTATTAAGATATTCCATGGCCTGATTTGCAGCTCGTCTACCAGTGTCTATAGCTGTGTTCACTGAGCCATATTCCCGCGTTCGGGTGTGTTCTCCCGCAAAGAACAGTGGTGGAGACGCTTCACCCACTGTGTCCCAATCATCCGCACGGGTACCTGAAAAAGAAAATCGTCGGTGTCATAACATGGTTAAAGCGTTTGTTTGGTGAAAAATATTTATTATTTTTGATTTTTATTTGCTTACTTTGTGTTTAAACCATGCTTAAGTGTACTTTTATCACAATTCATACAAAATTCTAGGCATCTGATTTGGATAAGAGCGGTCGGATTTTCTTCGGTATTTCTTTCTATTTTATTAAAACACCCAGAAGAAATATGGATTGAGCAGCCACGGTACATTGCTTATTTATGAGTGATTGACATACCGACAGCTGGATAGGAGTAACACCCCCTGGAAAACGGATCAGCCAACCAGCGTGTTCGAGACATCCCTGTCACAGTTACGTTCTCTATTATAATCCCAAATATACTTCGTAATCTGCTCAACGCTGTGGAAAAATTAAAGTAAAGAAAAACAGGCTTCAGTTCGGCGTAAGATCTTAAAACCAATCATCAAACATTCAAAAGGCCCAGTGAAAAATCCACCAAAGGGCATCAAACAAAAACTACAATGTAAGATTCTGAAATGCTCAGAAATATTTTGTAATATTAATCAAGGAAAAATATTCGATTCGAATAACAAATATTTAGTAAAACACGACAAGATTGTGTCCTTAAATTGGTGGGTAAAAAAAAAACAAGTCAAATTTTATCTTCTTGTCAGCTATTACGCAGAAATATTCCCTTTGGAAATTATACCACAAGTGGTCGGGTCATTTTGATTGGGAACGTTCATTTCTATAAGAATCCCGCGACTGTTTCATCTCTCCTTTCTATAACCTCATGTAGGGTGTTCTGTATAGTGGATGGTTTCTATTTGCCTCTTTTGGCTTTGGACTGAGTTTGTGATTTCCGGCCCAACGTAGTACGATGATTTGATAATGCTTGGGGAGAGTACAATGCCCAGTAATCGAAGTTTGTTGATGATATTGTGGCCATTGTGGTTATCGGATATCTGGCATGGGCCTAGGTCAAACCAACCAATCATGTTCTTGCAGAAATCAGGCGAGGTTTTGAAGGTCAGCAGCAGCAGTTATTGGGGACAAAAGCGTTTCGAACTTCACGTGTTCCCAACCATAGTTCTTCCGGACACCAACGGCAAGATAATCGGCTTTGAACAAGCAGATATCACGGACATCAAGTGCCTCGGAGATGAAATTTTCCAGATACCTACCGTTGGCTGTCCTTGACAAACTGAGTCAAAAGAGGCAAATGGAAACCACACACTATAAAGATTATCAAGATGGCACATTATCAAGTGGAATGTGAAAAGATTATTTTGGTAATTTCTTAACTGGTACCCTTTCCTCCTGGGATCTACACAAGTAAACAACTTAACCATGTTAATATCAAGACGTGGTGTGCGTGTTTAACAGCAAATGTCGTTCTCGTACTTGATGGTCAGGTTATGACCAAATTTGACAAATGAGAAGCAAGGAAAAGACGAGGAATAGAAGTTGAAACAATGTATACAATGCACCTGTCACTCAAACTGCAGTCAGTCAGTGCAGCAGTGTCAAACCATCTTGGCTGTACTATGGACGCGAAGTTCTTTAAACATTACATGACGACCACCCAAAGTGATTCAGATGCGAGTGATTTGGATATCAGGTGATAGGATACTGTGTGTCTGGTAACATATTATTGTGAACATCGTGGAGTGTTCCTGACACATTGTTAATCGCCCAGACGCAAACAAACCTATACAACAAGTCTCTCGGACAACAACGTTTCCATATATCAACTACTAACTTGGTATAAGTGATTTCGACCGCATGTATCCCAGCCATCAAGTGTTATCGACGCCAAGTGGTCATCAAGTTTTCTTGACTTGAGGTGTTGAGGAACGTCTTTCCATATATAAAGTGTTTCGGGCATCAGGGGATCGGCATACCAACTAGCCCAAACATCCAATATAACGTACCACATTCCTGTTTGTGATCGAACATCCACCTCGATGGTTGGCGAAAGTGCACTCCTATTTTGCTTACCTAATTTTCGAAGCTGACTGTCACTCAGTCGTTCACTCTTCTCTCCGAAGTAGCTCACAGCGTAAGTAATTAAGATAGGCAGATTTGACGAAGGACGGAAGTTATCGAATATGGTAAGTTTTCCTCTGTCGTTTGAGTTAGCTAATGCCACTTTAAATCGATGCATTTCTCTCGGCCAAAATACTCGATCAAACTCTAAGGCTACTTTATTTACCTTAGCAAACCCTGTAAAAAGGAAAACAAATTGACCCTTTGATAAAATGTCTTTTTTTGTATCACATGAACCTAGCCTACCGTTCTAATTTCAACTTATTTTTACCGCTTATGGACATCTACAGGTCCAAGTGAAAGCTGACCACGTTCAACTAGATTTACTTGTATTCATTACTATTTATGATTTGTTGTATCGTGTTCCTGTTACGTTCGTCACTTTATTCGCCTCTTAGCGTTTAAGTTTGCGTACATATTCGAACATAATGAACGTTTGAATCTAGAGGAATTTTTAGAGTAAGATTAAATCTTGGGGTAGGGTTTGTAAATTGAATTGGGATTGTTACCTAATCTTTTAATAGCTTGTGTTTTTCTGTTAGGCAGATTAGGCACAAATTTAATAACTTCAGCCTTTAGTACACCCAAGGGTAGAGTGACAATGACAGCATCGGTCTCGTATATTGTCCCATCCTTACAAGTCACTGATACTCTCTGATTGGCTAACAATGTTATCTGCGTCACTTCCTGTCCTAACCTGATCTTTAAAGGCACTTCGGAAGAGCTTTTTTGAACGAGTCTAAAACAAAATGTGGTCATTACTTATAATATATGGAAATTCAAAGAAGTAATATAAAGAAGTGTAAGGGACCATAGGACTTATATATGAAGCATTATTGACGTTGTCTTAAACTTTCTAGCATTTTCGTTTTTTGGATCACTAACACTGTTATAGTCTGAACAGATTCTACTTCAGAAAGTTTTTCAGGAATCGATCCCACGGCCCTTAGAGAGGTGAATTTTTTCACGAACATATCGTGGGTGTAGCATCTTGACAAAACTAGATCATGTTGGCGCATTACGACTGGAATATTGCTCATAAAAGCACCCAACAGGTCACCTGAACGGGTCACATTGTGCGCCACTTCAATACAAAAGTAAAGTTAAGTGAAATATTGTTGAACTGGTTAAAAAGATATGCGCCGAAACGAAAAGATATCGGACTGGCTCACACACGGACAAACGTTATGTTTTATACCCTCGACTAGTTTGCAGCGGGAATATTATTACTTCGCTAGAAGACTTGTATATCCCTCAACTGGAAGTTTATCTTTTACGGGAGCAGCATCTTCATATCCAATCTCAAATAATCCCGCGTTGATATCGTCTATGGGAGCACCGTACGAGAACTCCTGAACGGCTACATTGACTTGTGATAGCGGGTCGTTGATGGGAATGTCGAGTTTGGTCTTCCGTAGAGCATCTTTTAGAGATATATCCAGTTTATTGGATTGAGAATAATTCATGGCTCCTAAAAATGCCTGTAAAAATAAAAAGCAAATGGTGTTTCTTATATTGCATTTTGTTTAGATATTTTCGACTTTCGTTAACGGCATGGCCATTTTTTAATCAATCCCATAATTAGAAGGAGAGACATGTTACACTTCCTTGATAATGCGGAGGAATATAAAGGGCAACAGCGTTTTACCATACCTTGTCTAGTAGCATGAGATTGGTCACAAAAGTGATCAGTTCCGTGAGCATTCGCGAGATCGGTAATCTAGGAAATCCTTATTATATATCATATTGATACGTCTGTAATACAGTTTACGTCATTTACAATACATCGACTTTGATATGATACTCTGATAAGTATATATAGTATAATTAAAAAAATAAACGAAAGTGACCTTTAGGAACTTAAGACAAACACACACAATAAAAAGGTAGCACTTATAGACTAGTAAATTGTATTTAAAAAAACATACATGAGCTTTCGCAGATAAATTTGCTTTATCAAATGTGAAGGGAAAGATATATACCTTGACTTATATAGACACAAAGCGTACACGTACTCATGGTTTCCAAGTAGAGTGACCACTATTCAGTCAGTTCACTGTAACAATAGGCTATTGTAAACTTCTACTAGATGGTAAAACACAATTGTAGGGGTGGGGGGTTAAAGGATGGTATTCAAATTATTTATATAGACTTAGAAATCCCCTGTCTTTATTGAGACCTAGATCTATGCTGTTTAATTTAGAAAAACTTTTTTTTGTTCATCTACAGTTCTTTGAAATTGATTCCTGAATTTTTTTCTGAAGAATTACATACACTTTTAAATTGTCTACAATGTGGTCTGGACTGCTGAAATGAAGGCTGACAGGCTTATATTGGTTTTTATGTCTTATATCAAATTTGTGGCCATTTAATCTCTGTCAATAGAGACAGGGGATTTCTAAGTCAATATAAATAATTTGAATACCAACTTTTAACTCCCCACCCCTACAATTGTGTTTTACCATCTAGTAGAAGTTTACAATAGCCTATTGTTACAGTGAACTGACTGAATAGTGGTCACTCAACTTGGAAACCATGATTACGTGTAAGCTTTGTGTCTATATAAGTCAAGGTATATATCCTTCCCTTCGCATTTGATAAAACAGATTTATCTGCGAAAGCTCATGTATGTTTTTTTAAATACAATTTAAAAAATTTAAATAAATTCAGTGAACTGACTGAATAGGGGTCACTTTACTTGGAAACCATGATTACGTGTAAGCTTTGTGTCTATATAAGTCAAGGTATATATCTTTCCCTTCACACTCGATAAAGCAGATTTATCTGCGAAAGCTCATGTATGTTTTTTAAATACAATTTACTAGTCTATAAGTGCAACCTTGTTTGTGTGTGTGTTTGTCTTATGTGACTAGTACGGCTTATCTATATACTTTAGGAACTTGAAGTTTGATAATAAGTTTACCTTTAGTCAGGCACGTAGGAATTACGTGAGAGCGCGAGCAAGCGTGACTAGGTCATTATTCAACAGTGAAAATGTAATATAATACAATTCCTACGTTTCTTGACAGTGATAGGGTCAAATTACTATCAAACTTCAACTTCCTAAAGGTAAGTCTCGTTTAAAATTTTTTCATTTTACCATATCACAGTCTACGTCACTACGAGAATCACGTAACACTTCAAAGACATGTGGCATTTGAGCTTGACCATAAAACGAATTAAAACGAGTATTCGAATGAAACGTATTTAATGAATTTAACTTCTATATTTGACTCAGTGATGACAAACTAGCCTCTAAATTGTCAACCAATTTGCCTGATGACTGTCACTTCAATGTTGGCATATTGTAAGGTAAGAGTCCAGTTGTTTCAGTTTAGGATCATTAAAGAGACAACATAGTCACTCTCAGGCAGAATATTTACTGTAGCACCACAATAAAGTTGAAACAGAAGGATTTGTCCTTGTATTAACATTCGAGCAAATATCTTTTTGGGATATTGTTCAGAAACAGTTCTTGATTTTTTACTAGTTGAATCCAAAGCAAGTACATATTCCTCATCATGGGAAGATTCGTTGTCAGTGTCAATATGGTGTACTTTAATTACACCCTTTTTTTGACATTTGGTTGAAAACTGCTCCCGTTCTTGGCATCTGGAACACGTTTTTTCCCAAGCAGGGCACTTTTCTTTAACAAACTCATGTTGTTTTTTGTTTTCCTCAGAATGTACAGGTTTCTGTTTACTTTCTTTATTGTGCTTTTATTTTAGAGTTTTGGATTTAGTCTTCGATCCCGAACAGCATTGACTTCATCGCCAGAGGTCATTCTTTTTACATGATGTGTGACATTTTCATGTGCTCGACAAACATCTACACATGACCTCAGAGTCAGTTTTGCTTCTTGCAACAGTCTTTTTCTTGTGCCGTTGTCGCGTATTCCGACGACAATTCTATCTCGAATATCACTATCGTCCAGAGGACCGTAGTTGCAAGTTGTGGCTAGTGTTTTCAACATAGCCACATAGGAGTCAATGTTCTTAGAGGGTTCCTGTTCCCAGCGGTTAAAACAATAGCATTCGTAGGTTTCATTCGTTTCACTTATACAGAAAGTCTCAAACTTTTGAAGCACACTATTAACGTTATCTCTGTCATCAGGACAGTTAAAAGGCAAGCCACCAAAAATATCCATAGTATCAACACCAATACAAGTCAGTAGAACGGCGGTTCTGTTTATGCTATCAGCATCAGTAATGCGGGTGACAATTACGTAATTGTCCCACATACGACGAAACTTTTTTCAGTTCTTCGAGAGATTTCCCCGTAAACTAATTTTCTGAGGGAATGATTTATTCGTTAGGGCTGGAACGTTAGTTGAATGGTCTTCAGTTGATTGGCCTTCCGTTGAATGTCCTTCCGCCATGGCTTGAAGTTATCAAAAAGAAGTTTTTTGCTTCAGTAGACAAAAAAGTTTTACAAAGTATATATGGCACTTACGGGCTTCCCTGGAATCAATATCAATTCATAGAGCAAGATCAGACATCTAGTGTCAGAATATACAGCAACTGTTTGCTGTTCGGCAATATCCCCAGAGATATTAAGTGTGTCACAAGTAGTAGACCTATATTGTCTCAACAGACCACCGTAGTATCAATAAACAGAAACAATTCCAGTAGTACAAGACAACAGTATGAGTTCCTACAGACAAAAATCTCAAATTTCAATCAGAACAGTAAAATGATTCAAAACTGTATAAGTCAAACGGGCTTCCATAGATTCAGTCACTCAGCAGGTGAAGTTCACAGAAACGTTATGTTCATATAAGGGCTTCCGTAGTCAGTATTGATAATTGAGATAGTCAAATTTGACGCAAATTGTCACAGAATTTCATCGAATTTGAACAAAATGTCGATAGATATGATAGTCTTTCACATTCAGTGTGAAATATCAGAGAGTTAATGTCAAATTTACTGTACCGGGGGTAGAACTGGACCGCAGACTCGCCGTCTCCAGGCACAACCAATGGCCATAGATCGTCGCTAGCGTTTAACAGAGATTTCTGCATCAAAAAAGAGTCTCTTGGTTTGCAGATAGACGGACGACAGTTAGTCTCCACTTTTGACACCATGTTTAGTCCTTATGACTTAGTAGAATTAATAAATGATACAAATTAAAACACTAGCGTAAACTGGACTGCAACTTTATAAGAAGGCTGCCATTGCAGGGTTCCCCGAAGACAATTCGGTTACATATAAAAAGCGAAATTACCGTAACACGGAAAGGAACAAATACGTAACATAAGGCATGCAAAGTTTGTGAAATACACCCTTCACAAATCCTTTAACCAATGGATGCACACCAAATGGTGAGTAATTTGGAACAGATAACACAGATGAAATGGCTGACCGTGTCGTATTATTGCACTGTAGCCAATGCCTCAGGGGCCAGTTGCTGAAAGAAAATTGATTATTCACAGAAGTTGAAACGGGACTGTATCCCCGTTTGTGACAATACTGTGTCCACTGAATAAGGTATTTTTACCCCGTGGTGAACGGGGTCCAGATCTTACTCACTCTCTTGTTGGCGCTTTTGTTGTTCTTGATGTTGTTGTTGTTGATGATGTAACACTAACTAAATGGACTATTTCTCTGTCAATAATGTTAGGATTGTTCCGAAAATTGGGCAATATATACCTGATAGTACTACGCAAGTCAATTTTACCATGGGTTTCTTAAAAAGCGAGTTTATAAATGCACACAGCACAAATGTCATGGCTTTGAAGCATATTTTAATAATACGTGCTTCAAAGCCTACAGCCACATGATTCGCATTTGATTATACATGCACACAGCACAAATGTCAATGTGTTGAGGCATGTATTATTAACAAATGCATCAACACCTCGACATTTGTGCCTGCAGCTACAGGATTCGTATTTTCTGCAGGCCACGGGGTATGTCTCGCAATGCGGACTTCTTTATACATGCACACAGCACAAATGTATTATTAACAAATTCCTCAACACCTCGACATTTGTGCCTGCAGCCACATAATTCGTATTTGCTGCAGGCCACGGGGTATGTCTCGCAGTGTGGACTTGTTTATACTCCTTTTTGGTGCTGTCTCTCCATGACCTCATGATAATGTCCAAGGCTACCACCAAAATTCCGATTGTTTGCAAGTATTCCCGGGCAAAAGGCAGATTAACAGCTGTAGTTTGTTGGACCATATCTAATATCTCCGGGTCAGAAGTTAATTTTTTCCACATTGAATTATAATATTTGAGTCTGCCTGCCTAAAAAAAATGAGCTGTTTCCTGTAAGACTTGTAATATTTGCGGGTGATAAAATTCAAACTTACTCACGTATGATCTTGTAATTGTGAGAACACCTGTTAGGCTGGGAGTTATTATTCTTTCCTTTTCTTGGCAGGCCACTTCTTCCTGTATTTGCCTCTTTGTCTCTGGTAGCTCTTGCGCCATGACTTGCGGCCATGACCTAAAACAAGTAGCGTGCTCACTCGACCATGTCAGCTAACCGCAATGACCGAGTCATGCTTGCTCGCGCTCTCACGTGATTGTCGTATTGACGCAGACTGTGATATGGTAAAATTCTTCGATATACTTCATGTTATTACGTAAATGGCGTTGTAGGCCAGTTTCCACGGAAATGCTTATATTTAGTTGCCTACAGTAATACAATATAAATTGCCACATGTTAAATATAAAGTTAACATATGTATTCGGTTTGAAATTTTATTTTCCATGACATTCCCATGTAATGCTAATGAAGTCTTGTGCGACTTTACTAACGCTTGCGTTTTTGCACTGCACCACTCCAGAAACATTTGAAAAATATCTTTTAATCAAAAGTGTTACATTTGTATTAAATTTTACATGAAACCATTGTGTAAAGATGCTTTACTTTATCGTCCTTGCGTTCGTGTTATACCTAGCGATATATTGGCTGCCGTAACTGGGAAGACAAAAATGGCGCATTCTATGAAACTACTTGAACATGTTCTCGTTTTCGAATTTGAGACACGCAGACCATTTGTTTCGCCATTCACAAAAACTAAACAGATTTGAACTATGACTTTTACAACGACCTATACCTCCCAAACTTCATCTGTCGAGGACATAACTTGGCCTTCGTCGTAGCGTACGCTGTCGTTCTCACGGACAACTAAACTGGATTCTGTCAACTTAGTTGTAATCACCGGTAACCGGAATTCTTTAAGAAGTCTGATGACAGAGTTTCTGTCCTCCCCGTGGTGGATAAAACTGGCCCCCATATCTACCCCAGGCCCTTTAACAGAGAGAAGAAAAAAAACACACATCACACTTGACTGATGACATTGCTTGCTATGTGTTATGAGTTAGGAATATACATGCATTTTGGCTGCAATGAATTAATAACCTCAGAACCAAACTTAACCAGAAGGTTCTTTGAAAACACAACCTTCAAGAATTTGTTTCAAAATATCACCAGATTTCATTGTTCATCTGTCCGTCCAGTTATCATGACATTTTGTAGCGTTTGAATCCCTATTGTCAAGTAACCTGGTGCATAGGTGACAGTTATTCTCATCTAATCATTTTACCTTTGTTCTTCATATATACCATGTATTGATTAATATCCTCTTATATATTTGTGTATAAATGTAGAGGAAAAAATGTGCTTGCCTCCACCGGGATTCGAACTCGAGTCTCTGGCTTGCAGGGCCAACGTTCTAACCAACTATATATTTGTGCTACGAGATACGGCGTTTATATATTCTTTGCCTGTTCGCCAATCCTCATTTCAAATATGAAATTAATATACTGTTTAAACCAAAAAATAAAAAGATGATGAGATGGGATACTGACCCGATGGGTGATTGAAAGACTGAGTGTTCGTCCAAATTCGTCCTCCATACCGATTGGCTCGAGCTTCCAGAACTGTCACTGTAAACCTGCCCGAATTCGTTAATTCTCTAGCAGCTGCTAAACCGGATGCTCCTGCGCCAATTACTATGACGTCAGAAACCGCGTCAGTAGTATACGCCATAGATAAAACAACTAGGATGGCGTGAAGTCTAATGATATGTTTTTCCATCCTTAATTAAAATGGATTCTACAAGACAAATACAAACACGGTATTGGCAAGACTACTGAAAAGTAAATAAACAGAAAATTGTATACATTTGGAAATGTCAAAGTGTGAGCTTAACTTCCTCAATGGAACCTTAAGTAGCGGAGGCTAAAATTAGGAATTATTTTATCAAAAAACAAAAGAACAAAACAAAACAAAAAAAACCCCAAAAAAACCAAACAAACAAACAAACAAACTATCAAGCAAATTAAAAATAAAATAAACGACAGAAATGAGCATAAAACTAAGAAATGAAAAGAATAAACTCTTTGAATTGCCTTTGTTTGGCAGGAACTAGGACAGCTATGGCGATAATCGATAGTTTGACGTATTGTTACACATCTACCTGTTATTATTACTCGTCAGAGGTCCCATGTCTAGATCTCAACATTTTCGGTCCGTTTGTTCCCCTAAATAACCTGACCCTTTCATACGAGGTAAATAACTATTTCGACCAATAGAATCAGTTGGTCAGTTAGAATCACTGTCAGATTAAGTGATGCCATGCTACTTTTCGGTTGTCATAGAAACATTTTGCAGAGGCTGTGGAGTTCGCGAGTGTTTTTTTTACAAGGATTCTTCGCGGTTTTCCACCGCACACCGATATCGCAAAGTCGTAATATAAGTGAAATACTCCTGGGTACGACATTAAACACCAAACAAATAAATAAATCATGGCTTCAGACGGCACAAACGATTTTTGTTTGTTTTTGTTTTAGCTCTGAAATGCAATACAACTAACAGTAGAACGTCTTAAAAATAATTGACATGACTGTCCTATCATTTGGCGCTGTTTGTGTGTTTCATTGATCAGGGTTATTTCGCTCTAATGAAGGCCCCTAGCCCATGGGCGAAGGAAACCCCCCTATACGATGCACCCAATACAACAGACACATCAGTACATTTACACATTTTATTAAATAACTGTTGTTGATCTCAAACTGAACAGATAAAGTTGGTAGTTTCTAAAACGTCTAAATATGCAAGAAATTATAAAATACTACATACATTATCAGGGGCGGCGGAAGCAAATTAAGAGTGGGGCGGCTACGATCCCAGGACAAACAAGGCGAGGGTCCAGGGGCCGCTTAGGCCCCGGAAGCTCTGGGGTCCTAGATCGTCGGAGACGCGTTCTGAGCGATT
>JAVFBZ010184456.1:0-22217 GCA_032466195.1 Katharina tunicata
TGAAAACGATCTTAGTATCTAGATCGAAACGTCGCTTACCAATATATCCAGAAGTTGAAAATCCGTCTCAGTCGTCATGTCTTTGTGATATTTAAATTGTTTTATTGTTAATTCATGAATGCAATTAAATCAGTTTGCTCTTGCAAAAAAAAAGAAATATTTTTAATTAATTGATGTATGACATATTTGCATTTTGGTTGTGCTTTTATTGACACTGGCAAATTTAATTATGATCACACTAAAACAGAAAAAAGCTTGACTGTTGTCATAATAGCCATAGTTTGTCCCCATTTGTTTAGATCTACTTAACTCCTTCCATCTTACAGAAATTTCTTTTGATCTCCTAAAGATATGAATTTAAACGATAAGTGTGCCTTGATTCTGGGAATACTTAATGAAAATTGATTTAGTTTGATTGTATCAAATGTCTTTCTCTACTTACCCCGGTAGTTTAATGTACACTATCTGTTTGAGGTTGTTGTATTAAGAATTTCATAAAAGTAAAACTTAAAAGAGAACTTATAATCTTAATACATCATCTTTAAAATTACTTGTAGAAATCACCTGATCAATGGAGTATTTTATTTTGCTCTTATGTCAAAGTTTTATTACATTTTCAGTTTTTTACAAACCAATTTCTTTTTTATCAGATTTTTGTTCTCGTCGTTTAAGCGTATAATAATAATTTATATATGTCATCTATTTTTTGTACAGCAGATTTATGGAATTTCACGGTAAAGTATCTTTAAATGTGTCTTTATACACGTGTTGGCTGCTTGTTTTTCCTGTTTTTTGTATGTCTTTTTATAAATTTTGCATCATGCCTGATGAGTCGTACTTTGTTGTTACACATGTAAGAGGAAAGAATAGATCAAATACACTCGGGTTGAAAGTTTACATTTAATATTCAAATTTGGTAGTAAATATTGTCTCATAGAAAGAAGGAAATAAAGGCTAGATCAACAAAGCTTACCTTTATTATTCAGCATTCTGAATTCAGTATTTTGAAATTCATTATTGGATATTTTTACATTGAAAGAAATGTAAAAACGCTTCACCCTCTGGGCTGGCATGCTGTGCATTAAAGTGAAATTACCTTGAGTACTGCTTAAAACCCTAATAAAACAAACTTATTTTTGTTTATTGAACACAAACATTTATAAAAACGGACAAAATCCTGACATAATTAACAACAAGTAAAGAGATCTTATTGTCAGATTCAAACCAACAGCTGTTTCTAGGTCCTAATTTGTGGTTAAATTCCTTCTTAATTACCAGTGGTATCTTTTAAGTACTACACTTCTGCCTTTTCATATCCCTCAATTAGGACTTGCCTTTGTGGAGATTTTTGAACGACGATGAACCATCATATGTTCGTCATTGCTGATGGCCCTTTATTGATGAATTGGTGTCACTTGGAGAGACAAGGCGGGGAACCCTACATCGCCACGGGCAACAGTAAATCTCCTAATAAATAGATTGGGAACTTATTTACCTTTTCTGTCGAGAATTAGCCCGAGGATCAATTTGTACAAGAAACAATTGACAAAAAATTCTATTATGTTCAGTTTCTGTAAGTAACACTCTCCTATGAAATTTGCAATATCATTTTCAAATCCTTTCGAGTTGAGTTGTCTATGAGCAGGTAGAGTAATGCATTTTATATAAATATATTATGTAGCAAACTGTGGTTGGCTGGCGGGAGCTTTCCATGGCCTGGTGCTCTCTGAGCTAAGGGGGATCTGGACGTCGAATTGTTGTAAAGTCTTGTTTTTAGTCCTGTTCTCTGGTTTGGGTCCTTATATTGTTAGGCTCGCCGCTGGCACATCGTCATATGGTTATCATATAAATCAAACAAAACAAGACCATGAAAAAAAGAATAAAATTTTCAAATATTTAGGATAATTATTGTAGCGAGCAAATTGAAGCTCCTTCCTGGCACAAGCTGCGCTTCCTCTGTATCGCTAACGGGCTCACTGTCAGTCTGTTCCGTATTTGTCAGTGAGCGATATGGTAGAATAATATGAAGCCACGGCCCAGTCAATAAATGTCCAGTAATTCCAGAATTAGCTTCACATAGTTTTATTGACTGCTTGCTTGTGTTCATTTTCAATCGCAAACAAGGGTGTTTTGTTGTGATGTTTATCATGTGTTCTATTATTAGAAACAAGGCAAATATACGTGTGTGTTATATAAGCAGTTTCATAAAGTAAACAAATGGTTTGATTTATTTTTGGCGACAACATAACTTAACGTCTTGTTTGAGTGGCATTTAGAACCTCGGTACATTACAAAAACATGACGACTGAGATGGACTTTGAACTTATAACTATTCTAACTTAGCCATAACGTCAGTTTCTAAACAAATTATAGACTGTTCTTTTACCATTTAAAGTTTATTCTGTTGAGATTTGTAATTATTGCTTGAAAACGGTCTTAGCATCTAGATCGAAAAGTCGTTTACCAATATATCCAGAAGTTGAAAATCCATCTCATTCGTCATGTTTTTGTAACATAACTTAAGTTTTTTATATTAGATCTGCTTTTTTTTACTGTTTCAACTATTAAAAGAAGAGAAAACATCTGCTTCTGATCATAAAATGGTAGCTAGTACAATAGAAAGGGTGTCCGTATATAAAGTTGAATGTTAGTATAAAGTTTTTGGAGTCTTTCGGAATGTCAATACACCCTCAATCAAACTGTTTATTAATTAATTCTTTTTCCCCGAAAACTGAACTTAAAATGCTAATAATCAGTCTGTTTCGTAGTTGTCTTTATTAATCTTAGCTGGTCTGTGGAACTACATGCTTAGTTGTACTGTTTGTTTACTTCCTAAGGATAATGACCTCAGAGTTTGCACTACTTTTCATAAAGCAGCGATGATTGACTTGTGACTATAGGTTTCACATTTGTTCTTTGTAGTAGTAAAAATTACCGTCCTCGCAAATCAGTTGTAAAAATCTGTCTATCAATTATATTTTTGTGTGTACGTAATTATTTATTTATCTGAGGTAATTGAGCATAGCGCTGTGCAGCATAACACAATAGGAAAAGGAAATCAAAATAGCAATTAATAAAATGTTACATTTAATTAATTGTGCATTTTCTGATGGAGATACAATACATGCAGGACATAATTGTATATGTACTTAGTAAACAGTGCTGTGGGGTCCCTTGGTTGGTTGAACGTTCCCCTTCACTATACCCGGTATAGTTTTATATCTCTTTGTTGAACTTAAAGCTATTTTTTTCTTGGTGTCTGTGGATATTTTGGGGTGTTTATTACTTCATTTCTTATCGTTTTTCCACCACACATCGGCAACACAGCCATCATATACATGCAAGTGACCGAGCCTTGCATCAGTACCACGTTAAACACTGATCAAATAAATAAATAACTAATTTAGTGAAGAGGATTTAAGTCGATGCTTATCAGAAAATTTAATATCTCCCATCTCCCTCGATACAGTGGGAAATAGTAATAGCCATTGACATTGCGAGGTGATTTGGCAAGGGCTATGTGCACTATGTGTCCAGCAAACTCATACAGGGTAAGGTTGTTACAAACGTGGTATAAAAATTAGACATCTTATACGGATTTCATTTTCTTTACAATGAGCTAATAAATGACTATACAAAATGTAGGTCAGAAGAAAAAAATTGTTTGTTTTATTTAGACAGAAAATGTAAGAAGAAAATTAGAATTCTATTTTGTATTTGCAATATGGCAGAATCTGGAATTGTGAAAGACAATAAAAATTATAATTAATTATTCTATTTTCTTTAGTTTTAGTTAACAGAGATGCAAAACAGACGCAAAATATATTGGCATTTCTTAATACTGTGTAAAAACTAAATAAGTGTGTATCAATATTTTCTTTCCAATATTGTCCCCTGTTTTCGTTAGCCATCATATCAATACTTTTACGCCATATGTGACCGACCCCTCGTGTCCATTTATGGCACCGAGAGATGGTAACGGTTTAACATTTGAAGGCTTTTTAAAGCTTTTTTTTACCTCTCATCATTTTAAGACTCCCATTATATTTTATAAAAGCAATTTTGATTTTTTCTTCTTTTTTACAATTTTTTATTTCCCAGAAAACTTCTGGAAACATATTCTCCAAGGGTTGAATATTTCTCCTTTGCGGAATAACCGACATTAATCTAGTCACAAAAGGATTGAACTTTAAGCTTATATTAAGCCATCTTCTTGATGTTTTGACAACATAAACCATGAGAAAATGTACTTCTGTTTCACAAGATGGTTATATCTCCAGTTATTATGCAAAATATTTTTTCTGATTCAACATTCCTCAGAGAATCGTTTACTTCCAAGATCTCTTTGAATCTTTGTCTGTCAGTGACAAACATTATTACTTTGTATTTTGACATCTCAATGGATTATTTTTTGTCAGATATTTCACAATCTGTAGTCACATTTGACATAATTTTTGTGTCATCAGCCAAACGTAACATCTCTAATGGACCATTTTATATGTCCTTATGTCTGCTTGTGAAACTCATAAGGGACATGTATTTCTAAGAAAACTGTAGTAACAATCATATTACTCTAATATTAATCATCCCTGTCCTTGGTTACTAACAATCACTCTTGTCCCTTGGTTACTAACAATCACCCTTGTCCCTTGGTTACTAGCAATCACCCTTGTCCCTTAGTAACTAGCAATCACTCCTGTCCCTTGGTTACTAACAATCACTCTTGTCCCTTGGTTACTAGCAATCGCTCCTGTCCCTTGGTTCCAAACAATCACCCTTGTCCCTTGGTAACTAGCAATCACTCCTGTCCCTTGGTTACTAACCGATCACTCTCGTTTCTTGGTTACTAGCAATTGCTCCTGTCCCTTGGTTACTAACAATCACCCCTGTCCGTTGGTAACTAACAATCACCCCTGTCCTTGGTTCCAAACAATCACCCCTGTCCTTGGTTACTAGCAATCATTCCTGTCCTTCGTTACTAGCAATCATTCCTGTCCCTTGGTAACTAGCAATCACTCCTGTCTGTTGGTTACTAACAATTACTCCTGTCCCTTGGTTACTAGCAATCACTCCTGTCCCTTGGCTACTATCAATCACTTCTGTCCGTTGGTTACTAGCAATCACTCCTGTCCGTTGGTTACTAGCAATCACTCCTGTCCCTTGGTTACTAGCAAGCATTCCTGTCCGTTGGTTACTAGCAATCACTCCTGTCCCTTTGTTCCAAACAATCACTCCTGTCCCTTGGTAACTAGCAATCACTCCTGTCCCTTGGTAACGTGGCCCAGGAGTTGTTTAAATAAGAAACATCTATAAACCTATCACGAAAAGTTGTTTGACAGGTTGGCTGCTGCTAGGCTATGACGAGATTAGAGGCTTTTGCATGATCGACTCCAGGGCCAAGGTGATAAGAGTGAAACAATTTTTTGTATGACAGAAAAAAACCCATGAAATTGTAAAAATCTTGTCATTTTTGGCAGCTAAGTTATTTATCAATAACAGATCAGGTTGTTTTTTTTCCGTAAAGATGAGACCTCTGGCTATAACGGGTATGTTTTGAGTTTCCAGTTATGAGTGCTATCCTACTTGTCATTGGACTTATATTAGATTTCCGACAGAGCAAATTTGAAACGATTTAAAAATTTTCAGGCTTTGTGACTGTCACTGTTTTTCGTTTTTTGGAAACTACCAGTGTCCTACAAGTTTAATACAGCCTTGGGTACAGCATTAAATAACAATCACTCCATGAAGGTTTTGACAAGATTAATCCACCGTCTTCAAAGGACCAAAGTCATCCATATCAGTGAAATGATTTTTTTATATGACTTTGAAAAAAAATCAAATTGTAAAAGAAAGAAGTTATTTATTTGAATGTATCCATACTAGACAGCTAAGCTATAAATCCAGATAACGTATGGATGAATAATAACCTGTCAGGATTCTCGTTAATCGTAAGGGCGATCTGTTTGGTTACAGGCAACATGTTTTTAGCTTACATTTAAATCCCATCACACTTTTCAGTGAAGGAACATTATCTTTCCAACTGACGCCACAGCATAGCTGAAAAAATGGCTGAATGTGGCGTTAAACACCAATCAAACAATCAATCAATCTTTCCAACTGAATTAACCCCTAAAGTGATTTCACTAAATTTGATTATGTTAGTGTCATTGTTTAATGTTGGAATACACCACCATTATATAAGAGAATTGGCCGCGCTGTTCCTCAGTCTCAGTCTACTTCACTGTACCCGGAATAGATTCGAATCCTCTGTGGACCTTAGGTACATAAGGGAATTTTCTTGGTGGCTGCGGAGATGGTGGGGCTGTATCTATGAGGTTTCCTGGTTTTCCACCATACACCAGCAACACAATGTTGTCAATCATATAAGTGAAATACTCTTGATTGATTGATTGATTGGTGTTTAACGCCACATGAAATACTCTTGAACATGGTGTTATAAACACCAACCAATCACCTGTAAAGGCGATATTTCAATAATGTTGAACCATGTTTGTATTTACTTAAAATTTTCATTTTCACTTTTGTTTTGTAATACACAATTTTAATAACTAATGTTCACGTGAAATTATTTGACCGGTTGTCCCATTTCAAGTAGCGTAAATTTTCGTCTGCTTTTTTGTCTTTTCAGTTTTTTTCATGCAACTCGGAATATCTTTTTTATAATTTCTTTCTTAGTAGTTCATGTCAAAAATGATAAGAATTGGAAAAGTTTTTATATTTAAAAATTGCAACAAAATAATTTAGTGCAGTGCGCTTAACCTACCTGTCCATGAACAGGAGAAACTGGTTGGTCATGACAACATGCCAGCTTTGTATAAGGTTTTTTAAACATAGAAACGATAGAAATCTAAACAACAATGTCTGATTGTACAAGATGTTGACATACTCAATTTAGGTGTTTAGGTGCATATAATTTATTTAAGGGCAAGGTTGCATTTATTTATAATTGTTTCCAAGGGAACTTATCCATACAAGGCTTCTTTCACGACAGATTGAAGTCAATTGATAAATTGTTGTTGTTGTTTTTTGTGTCCAGAATCATGCTCACAGAAAACTTGCAAAATACAGAAATTTTGCCTTGATTACTTTTCATGCCGTTTAGGATTAATTGACTGTCTTGAAATCATGTTGACGGAAGGATAACCTCGTCTTCGAGGACTGACATATAATAACACCTTTCAAATGTCTGAACGACTTCCAATTTGTTTCTTGTCAGTTGAAGCCACCCCTTTTGGCCTTTTCTTTGTCAGACTTTCACGTCGAGGTGTGCGACAATTGTAAATGTTTGTTTTGACCAAAGGGAAATCTTGTCATTGTCAAGTGCTTACGTCAGAACCATTGTCTTGACGTCTTTCGTTTCTGGTAAACAGGAAGCTGTTGACAGAGGAGATTTCATTATATATCCTGGTACTATCCCCGAAGGATTTGGTAGTTAATTAGGCATTTAATAAAGCTTAGTGATCAACATACGTCTGTAGGGATGGTTGGTTCACTGTTAATTAATGCACCATATATTGCAGTTCAACAAGGACATTTTACAAAAGTTTTACCAAAACATGGTGTTGTTGTAATAGTTTATTGCATTTGACATAAGTTTGTTTAACATAGGCATTATAGTATTAGTTGTTGTTGTTTTTTTGTATGTGTTCAACAGATATTTTGAATTAAAGTGTACTGAACAGAATTTCTTTATTTCTTTCTGCACATGTGATGCTTTTGAAACTGAGTCTGAGTTTAATTCGGTGTATGGAGAGATCAGGGTTTCCTGATTTATTGATTATGGCATCATTATCGTTAGAGGAAAATTAATTCATTTCAATTCATTAATCAGTCTTTCTCAGAACAATTAATAATAATTCATTTTTATCACCTTTCAAAGTTCATTCAGATTTCTGTCTATGAGCTCATTTACACATACAGATTTCTGTCTGACAGTCAGTAAATACATCGTCTGCCGGAAATTATCGAGGTCTATCTGTGTTAATTTACAAGATTGAGTTTAAAGTTAAATAGGCATCCAAGCCTGCTGTCACATGCAATGACTTGGTCAAAATCTGAATCAGAATCAAAGACAATGGTGTAGGCTAAATAGACTTAAAAGTAAAAAAACACTAAATTCAGATGTATTCAATTAGCCGAAGACATAAAGATTCCTGTCCATCTTTGACAAACACAGGCCACACACATGTGTTCCTTAAATATCCTTGTTTATTCGAAATATCAGACAGCTTTTTTTTGCATATTGGAAATTTGATAAATTTAAGTACACTTTAGTCTATATATCTTCCCATGGCAAAATGTCATTTCCCTAAATGCTCAACAAATTCAACCTCCATGGACACATGATCCAAGTCATGAATTGAAGGTATTAATGTGAGATTGGAACTGAAACTTATATTTTCTTGCAGCTTAAAGTATGCACTTCTTAACAATTTCAACAGTGTGTTTCTACACTTCTTAACCTTTGCATAAAATGTAGTCTTATAAGTGGTAAATTGGGTCGTATTTGTTGAGCATTTAGGGTAACAGAGAATTGGCCAGCGTATCTTATGGCAACCATATTTTGAGGAAATGCACTCTTTACCCTGAGGTCAGTTCCTTAGACTAACGTTTCAATAAGATTTATTAATGGACTAATCCAGAAGTTATTCCTACGGGGGCAGAAATTGAAATCTTGCTGTCGATCCCATCCTGTTATCAGAATCCAATGCATTAAGATAACGCTGGTGACCCAAGGCCTTTGATTTATCAATCTTTCTGTAAATTCTGTCACCATTTTGGAAAAGCCTGGTTTGATAGTCACAATGAACTTGCAAAAAAGTGTGATACGACAAGAAACAATTCAAAATTTGAAATTTGTTGTTCCAAGAGGATTATCTGGAAAATTATGAAAACCCACATTGTAGACATAAACTTGCAATCAGGAAAAAAATTATTTTATTTTTTAAACATTTCCTTAAACTTGGTATAAATGCGACTTCTTTTTTGCAATTTTAAAAGAAACAATCAAAAATATGTCACTGGAGGCAAAGAAATTCAAAGAAAAGAATTTGAAGAGAAAAAAGAACGATGGTAACATTAATTTGAAATTTTACAGTTTTGTCATAGTATATGTTAAGAAAAACATCAGAAAACATTTTCCTGCAAGAAATTGGGGCTGTTCATTTTACTTCATTGTTTACTTGTCAAGTCATTTAATTTCAATGTTAAAGGTCCTCCCACCCTTTATTTCTTAAAGTTAAGAAATATTTTGCCAAATTGTGAAAAACTTCAAATATGAAATAATATAGTTTCATTTAGAAAGTTTCACTTAATAATCTTGCAAAAGATTAAGAAAGGTGTTTTCTGTGACTTGGTTGAGTTTTTCTTTACTTTTAAAAATAATTAAATTGCTTTATAAATGCGGCCCCTGTCTGCCAAAGTTTTACCAAACTGTAAAATAATACCTCATGAGAAACAAAAGATATGAAAAGAAAGACATCTTTAATATCAACGTTGATTATTGTTTTCAAAGAGTTTCAGTTTGTTTGTTTGCTGTCTGAAATAATTAGCTGTCTACTTTAGAGAAACCAATCATTATCATATAACAGAAGTAAGTCTAAACGTAACAAAAATTGTAAAACATCATTGTTTTTAATATACACTTGACAAGGAGCACCAGGTGGCACCATTATCTTGATATTGCTCTCTCTCTCTTATGACTGCTGATGAAAACAGTGTCAAATACCAACGGAAAAAAGTTTTTCGGTCCAAGAATAAAGATTCAATCATTATCGCAATCAGATATCTCTTATATGTGTATTGATAGTAGGTATTAAAATTGCAATGGATGACAACCAAGGACAAAAATGTTGGCTAGGGTTACCAGTCATCTCCGTTTTAGAGTTTATTTGTTTGTTTGGCAGATTGGGTTTTTACACCATACTTGAGGTTATTTTACTCATTCGATGACGTGGCAGCCCAATGGGTGAAGAAATCGGTTGGTTTCTCCTCCAAATATTCATTTTTAGAACCTGAGGTTGAAAGCTGCAAACATGATACAATGTTACAGCATTATCTTCTTTTTAATTTTAGAAATAAAATAATTTTTTTATCATTTTATAATTATAGTATCACTTTATTTAGATGCAGGTATTTACAACAGCTTATGACTGTATTGTAATATAACATGGGCAAGGAATTCGTTGTGTTTGGTGTTTTTTTAAATATTTTAACTATTAGAATATTATTGATATATATAATGACCGCCAAACTAGAAATGGCTCATGTTTCCATTTGAAGAAGGGGCCGCTCCGTGGTTGAGCGTTGGACTACTCAAGCCCCTTCACTGTACCCGGAATAGGTTTGATCCCCCTGTGGACCTTAGGTATACAAGGAAAGTTTTCCGGTGGCTATTTCCTCTGTGGGCCGGTGGCTGCAGAGTTCGCAGGGTGGTTTTTACGAGGTTTCTTCTCGGTTTTCCACCATACACCGGCAAAGCAAATTATTAAGATTTGTAAGTCGTCATATAGGTGAAATACTCTTGAGTACGACATTAAACACCAATCAAACAAACAAACAAATCCATTTGTAGAAGTCTGGTCAACTTCAGTTGATTTTTTGCTGGCTTGGGAGTCTATAAAGTGTAATAAATCCCCCTGCTTCATTTAACGGTAACTAAAATAACACCAGACATTTCCCAGTCTGGAATGTTTTAATAATGAATACATTCAATAAAAAGACAGACAAAACGCCTACAAGAGTCTTAGTATCCATTGGTCCAATTCCTTTGTGTGGCATTATAATAACCAAGAAGAGTTCCACTAAGGTAGACGACTCTTTAGCTTAACTCCCTCGATAGGTCTACATTCTAGAGATTTGTTTTAAGCTACAGCATCCAGGAAGGAACCTCAGAAATTCAGGAAAACAATAGCTGTATAAAACATTTACTTCCCTGTTTGAAGTTAAAAACTATTTGATATTTAGACTTTAAAGACTAAGATGACGGGTGGTTGGGAAGGAGCCTCCTGTACCCTCTCTAAGCTAAGGGGCATCAGGAAGACGATTTGTTGTGGTATCCTGTTTTTGTCCTGTAAATGTTTTATGGCGGCATCTATTGTGCCAGAGTTGCCTAGCGGGGTTTCCTTCACCCATTGGCCTGGGATGCCGTCATATAAGTGAAACAACCTTAAGTACGGCATAAAAAATCTCAATCAATCAATTTAAGACAAATGATATTTTTTGCTAACAAATAACCTTCTTGAAAGATGCATGTTTTTTTTTTTGTATCAACTTTTTAGGTGTAATTGTGTCAGCATGTCTTTAGAACTCTTGGAACTAACATACTAATGATAAGTCACAGGTGGTACTATGGCCAAGATATTACAATTTCTGATAACTTGATAAGGTAACCAATAAATAAAAAAGTTTAATATCGCTACAATCTTCCATCTGGGCGAACCATCGAGGACTAGACACAAGTAGTTTATCTTCACGGCCGAGTCAGAAATAGCGTGTAATTGAGAAAATAAATTGCACTGCACTGTGACAGAAGGAAATATATTGGTTCAGGTGTAATGAAGACTTTAGGAAGGATTCGGTTGGTGCGCTCTTGTGGCTATGGTTTGCCAAAGTAATGCTGAGTTCAGAGTTCACATAGATTTATCAAGCAACAGGCATTTCTTGGCCATTTGCCGGAATAATAAAAGATATTTTCCACTGAGCAATGTTTAATAAGTACATGTACAATGTATACCAGTCACATTCAACATGAAAGTCATACCAAATTGAAGAATGGACTTGTCAAGAACCAATTTCAGCGACTTACATGATCTCATGTGACCTTACTCAAGAAAAGTTCCACTAAGGGAGTTTACTCTTTAATCAAGACCTCTTTATTCCCATGACAGTTCACATCTCAAGATGTCTCTGACAAAGATTGTTTTTTGTCAAGTTCCCAAATTGGATTTTGTGGCCTATGCTTCAATTGAATTAACCTTGACACCATTATGTCTTTGATCTGATGATTTGATGGATAATTAATGTTTAACACTGTGCTCATTACCAAAGACTTACTTGTTTTTCCTAGTTTTCACATCAGGTCATGTGATATAATATGGTGCAATTGTTGATAACTTTAGGAGAAAAAAGTTATCCTATACATGTATTTTAATGACTTGCAAATTTTTCAAAGATTTTTCATCATTGAACATAAAGGAAAATTTCAATATGGTAATCCATTCAGACTAGTCACATTTTAAATGACATTTCGGAACCGTGGCTTTGAAATGCTTTAAAAATAAATTAAAAATGTAAGAGAATAAATAATCATAAAAAACTCTTGCCTATATCTCATTTTCATTCAAGGAAGTTTCATCTATGAGGCAATTAAGTCTTAAAGTAATGGTATGATCTTATTGGTACTTAAAAAAAGCTGAAGGTGTCAATCAATCAATATTGGTACTTGATGTGAGCTGACCTATCCATGTCTAGCTCAATTGAAAATAGAAACAATGTTGATCAACAATGTATAAATTGTTGTGTTGTTGTTTTTCAGAATTACTATTGATTTAACAGTCGTGATCTTCATTTCCCTAGATCGTCTAACGAACCCTTGCAATTGATCTTCTTGAAGAAAAAAATCCATTTTTATTTTGTAGCCCAGATAATTATTCTGTGTCCGCATGATTTGGGTTTGCCAAGCTGTCTTCCTGATATGACTGCACACTCTGTAGATGTCGGCATATGAAATTATGTATAGGAGAAAGAGATCTGAAGTTAAGGTATTCGTACCTAATGTATCTCAGAGTTTCAATAATGAAACTTGTCAACCAGTGCAGTCCACTTAGCCTGGTTGTAGTGACATTTTCTAAAGTCAAGGGTTGCTACATCCACCAATAAAACAGGTCATGCTGTCCAGAGTAGGATTATTCACAAATAAATCAAATCACTAATAATGGATCAGACAAACACTTTGAACACGACATAACATCTTCTTATCCACAGCGTCCTTACAAAGGATATCAAATGAAAGATATTTAAAAAAAACAAATCTTGGTTTTTAAAAAAAAAAATCACACATTTGAACTACTTTTGTTAAGTCAGCTTTTCAACTTTACTTGGCCTGGTGGGATTTTCATGTAGCTTATAACATAAGGTGTTGTGTGTCATATATAAAGCGAAACTTTACAGGTTCAGCAAAAAAAAATTTGAACTTCATTTTGAATTGTAGAAGAAAATTGTAAAAAATATCTTTACAAATTGAAAGGAATTTGGTAAGATCAGCTTTCCATTGCCAAAGGTATAGATCAGCATGACTTTAATTGGACTACCAGAGTCAAATAGACTCGCCCAGGAGCAGCCTCCCGCACCCCCTTAACCCTCTTATTCTTTTCCAACAGTACACAACAGTGAAACCTGAAACCAACCCTGGCCAGGATAATTCAACTGAAAGTGGATCAGAGATATGCCTTCTAAACAGTGGATGAAGTTCAACTCCACTTTCAACATGTTTTACAAAAAAATATTATATGGTACAAGATGTCCATGATAATTTCCAAGATTAACACAATTTTTTTTTTCGAGGTTTCTTCCCGTTTTTTTTCACCATACACCGGCAACGCAAATTATTAAGATTAGTAAGTCGTCATATAGGTGAAATAGTCTTGAGTACGACGTTAAACACTAATCAAACAAACAAAAAATGTTACGTGGTCTATGGAACCCTTAAATCACCATTGGGCTTTGTTACTGAAATTGGAACAGAAATCATTCGGCCATTTTAATCTTTGAGCAATATCCAAGGAACTTCTAGTCCCTCGTATGTACCTTCATCGTTATTAGGCTGATTAGTTCAGTATGATAACACCTTTGTGCTGGTAACGAATTAGAAATAGACAGGTAATTAATACAGTATGGTTTACATATGGGTCGATGATCAAAGGAAAATATCTATTCATAATATTAAAAACTTCTAGATAAGTTATATTGGCCTCCTGAAAGGTATGACGTTACGTTGTTTGACGTAGGTACAGTTATTAATTGCCTTCGTTTAAATATAACATGAGCGTTGTATTATCCAATAACAAGCAAAGGCAGGCAGAAGGTACCTTAGCAAAATAATTGATGCTCATTATTTCTCTTCTGACTATATATTTTTGTATAAATGTAGAGAAAGAAAATTTTGCTTGCCTCCACCAGGATTGTATAGATATTTATCTTTCCACCAAAATTGTTTTCACGTTCGATGCATTGCTGCACAGATCAGTCATTAAATCTGTCTAATCCTACTTAGAAACTTAAACTTAGAAAAATTAATAACCGTTGGGCCAAAATTTGTTGTGGCCGATCCTCCGAACACAAGACCTATATATGCGTGAGCGGGTTGTTTGGTGTGAGCCTCCTCTGGACTGTGATCTTTGAGCTAAGGGCTGTCAGGAAGCAGATTTGTAGTGGTGGATGGGGTTTTGTCCTGTAAATTAATGTATTGTGGTGTCTTCTGTGTTGCCAGTGGCGTTAACAGTGGTCTCCTTCGCCCACTGGGCTGGCACGTTGTTACATGACATACGACATAAAAGCCCAGTCAAATTAACAAATAGATACTCTGACTGAAGTTTTCAATCTCCAGTGAATTCTCTTGTATAAGTGAACTATCTTTTGTGAAGAAGATTTTTTTTTTCCTAACTCTAATGACTTTATGATTCAGTTATAAAACATTAGGTTAAAAACGGCTAGAAATATTTCCGCTCACAGGATAATTGATATTGTTTGAGTTAAATTACATTTTGGCAATAAAATAAGCGATAATGGCTTGTCCATTGTCGGCTAATTATTTACAAACAAGGCTTCAATTAAAGAGCGCTTAACCCAAGGTGTAAAAGGTTAACTTGGTGTCTTTTGTGGGCGGTCTATCGTAAGGCTTTCCTCACAAGGCGTGGGTAGAAATCATGAATTAATTGTCATTAGGCAAGGGTAATCATTTATTTATTAGGTGGGGCTCTTTAATTTGATACTAACCAAACTACTAATAAGATTTGGTCACTTTCCCTGAATAATAGTTATGTCAGGAGGCATAAATTATTTGGACTAATTACAAGATAAAATTGTTTGATTTTACTTCCGCCATTGTCAGTTTTGCCTTGTCAACAGCTCCCAACTGTCTTCTGTTACATTGACTTATCTTGGGATTACGATGCAACAGGGACCTGTGGGTATCTATTCAAAGAGCGACTACTAGGGAGTCGTCGTTAATAAGTCTATTTGTGGTTTGTAAGGCTTCGGAGGTCAAAAGTTGAACCAAAGATCAAAGGTGCACTATGGTGAATCAGTTTGATGAATCATTTGTATCATTAAAGTGAAAATTCAATAACAACTGAACTTCTTTTTGCACAGTTATATATTTCTAAAAATCTGGCACCAAGATCTGAAATGGAAAAAACATTGAGGTGACGTTAAGCAAAACCCATCAAACTCGACAGGCATTTATTTTCAACTTCAGATTAATTTTAAAATGGTGATTGATTTGTGGCCACTTCCTTTCAAACTGCTCGTTTTTGTGGCCATTTCCTTTCATATTGCTCATTTTTGTGGCCACTTCCTTTCATATTGCTCATTTTTGTGGCCACTTCCTTTCATATTGCTCGTTTTTGTTGCCACTTCCTTTCATGATGCTCGTTTTTATAGCCACTTCCTTTCATATTGCTCGTTTTAGTGGACATTCCCTTTCATAATGCTCGTTTTGTGGCCACTTCCTTTCATAATGCTTGTTTTTATGGCCACTTCCTTTCATAATGCTCATTTTTATGGCCACTTCTTTTCATAATGCTCGTTTTTGTGGCCATTTCCTTTCTCAATGCTCGTTTTTGTGGCCACTTCCTTTCATATTGCTTGTTTTTTGTGACCACTTTCTTTCATAATACTCGTTTTTGTGACCCTTTCCTTTCATGATACCCCCTTGTTTTTATGGCCACTTCCTTTCATAATGCTTGTTTTTGAGGCCACTTCCTTTCATAATGCTTGTTTTTGAGGTTACTTCCTTTCATAATGCTTGTTTTTGAGGCCACTTCCTTTCATAAGGCTTGTTGTTTTTTGTGGCCATTTCCTTTCCCTCGTTTTTATGGCCACTTCCTTTCATATTGCTTGTTTTTGTGGCCACTTCCTTTTGTAATGCTCGTTTTTTGTGGCCACTTCCTTTCGTAATGCTCATTGCTTTTGTGACCTTTATCCTTCCTGGCTGTACCAAATTTGTCGTAAGTGTCATAAAACACAATCTTAAATATATATGTTGATGTAACAGTGATGAGATCTTGATTGATAACAATGATTAGCGTCCGGATTTGGCAAGATAGTAATTTTTTGGGGATAAAGCTGAAATATTACATTTCAGTATTGCCCAAACAATAAAAACATTTGTGGGCAATATCTAAATAAAAAAGACGCTATGTCAGTGTTAACCGTAGAGCAAGATTCACAGCTTTTACCTGGATAAATATTTGGTCGTTCTGCCGTGAGCATCTGTAGCTCAGTCGGTCAAAGCTCTGGCCCTGCTTGCCAGAGACCCGAGTTCGAATCCTTATGGAGGCAAGCAACTTTCCTTTTTCTTCATTTATAATTTGGTTTAGGTTATAAACATGTATTAGCTAGCTTTATGAAGATTGATATCCATTTACCACAAACTTTTTTTATTTGTTATTTTTACATTTTATGTTTATTTTCTTATGGCCTTTAAAACAATAAATCACATGTACATGTGTCAAACATTTTACTAAAATTGTTGAATTATGTTCAGTTAATGAACATCTCGTTCTGACATTTCTTCTGCAATCTGTTTTTGATTTCCATGAAACCTATTCCCACAAACGCTTAAAAAAAATCATTTTATTAAATTTCTATCAGTTGGATCCTACGGGGGATGTCACTAGTTTTAAACTGCCTTTGAGTGACCGCTAATTTACAAAAACGACCAAAGCTATCTGTCTCCTTTTAACTCTAAAGACTTCTCGTAATTATTTATAAAGTAGCGAATCGCGACAACTGAGTAGCACTCTAAGGTCTGGTTAATCCATAATTGGTTTTAATGGTATATCTGTCGAGAGCATTGCGGGAGTCTGAATGTGATTAATCGTATTCTTAAAATAACCTCGTAACGAAATCTATATTGTATTGTTTCTGAGCAATGGAAATGATGTATTTCTATAAAGCACGATAAAAAGCCATAAACGCTATATTTTCTTATTTGGAATGACCGTTTGCTTAATTTTTAGGACACAAGAAGTTATTTTTTCTTTTATTAAAATTGCAGTTTTAATAAAAAGGCCTAATAATATGGCTTAACCCACTAGAAAACCCATCCTACTTGAATTTAATCAAATAGAATGTTGGCTAGCTTCAGTCTGGCAACAGAATTCACTTCCTCTCTGATCAGTTAAATTAGACAACTCTTGAGACTGATGAAATCATTTTTGTATCATATGGAAAGAGACTTAACACTGGGCTTTCTTCTATTTGGAGAGACATTTTCTAAATTTTGAGGACACTGACTTCACCCCGAAAAAATATTTCCACCCAAGAGTCAAGACGTACTTGAATCCATAATCATCAACATACAGCAACAAATCACTGACTGGCTAGCAAGACAATTCAGCCAACTGGCATTCTCCTAAGCGAAAAGGCTATTTACTGTAAATCACCTATCATTTCAACTATGAAATAATCACTGTCACCTTTTTGCAAGTTGTGAAATTATTATTCCATGAAAAAAAAAAAAATTTATGCTTTCTGTAAAGTCCTGATTCTCTCCAAATGTAACATTGCCGTCTGACTCCAAGAGATTATTTTAAAGTCCTCTGACATAACTTCCAAAGTAGCAAGGTCATAATTGAAATTTTAGCTGATGTATTTGGAATCTAGGTGAAGAGAATTAAATTGCCCTGTGATAGACAAATAATGCAACTTTAACATGATATAAGTGAAATCTCATGTTGTAGAAAAAGGAGCAGAAACAATATTGCCCATTTTGGGGTATATTTTTGTGTCACATGGAATGTAAAAGGCCCTCTGGGTAAGTGCGGCATGGTTTGAGCTTTTGTTTTTGCTGTCCTAGTTTGCATTGGAGGAACATCTTTACGTAGCTAGTGAAGTACATGACTTCAAACTTTTAGATCGTGTGCGCTGCTCTTTTTTTTGTTGGAACACACCGCTTTAATATACTTGAAATATCCTCGAGCATTAATCAATCAAATGTTAGAATATTTTCTGTGATTTGGTTTTATGCTGATTTTATGCTGAATTTTTTTTTTTTTAGACCATTTTCTTAGAACATTGAATATACTTTATTTTATAAGAGAGCCGCCATGCGTTATAGCCTAAATATTTGGAGAAAATCACATGACGAAACTGTTTTATTTGGTCTTGTTTTAATGGTAGTTACAATCAGGCTCTCCTGCTGAAGGCAATCTGCCTGCGCTGCTGTTTAAAAGCAAGCTCATTCCCTGGTGCACAGTACATTCAGACTTGTTTAGTCTAATACCTGTAAGTTTATTAGAGACATTGTTTGTTTTTCTTTTTACAATGATGATATAATAATTCTTAGATTATTTCATACAAAATCAAGTTCACAAGCATTATTACCAATAATTTGATAAATTAATTATTCAGACAGATAATGCCATTATCAATTTGAGTTGAACCAAATTGTTTTATGATTAAACATCAAATCCAAAAGTCATTTATCGGCAAGTTTGGAAAACCTTATCATTTATCAGTAAATAATAATAACATAATGATCATTATCCCTCTCGCCTGTAGTCAATAAACTTACTGATGAGACAAGTTTTCGATAAGTGAAATTGCTCTGGATTTTTTAGATTTTATGTGGCATTATGTTGATTGATTTCGAAACAGTCATAGCTAGTTTGAACTTTGTGAAGCCTTGAGTGAATTGCCAATAACATGATTTTCCTGCTCAAAACCAGAAGTGACCATTTCCATTTTTGGGCAAAATGAGTTTTCGTATGTTTTGTTACAAATAATCAATGTGTAAAGAATTTTCTGATGTCCATTAGTAAATATGGCCACAGGAATACCTGGCACATGTGCAATGCTCTGAAAACTTCAGTCTCAAAATAAAACTTGCGTAAATTAAATCAGTTCTAGATGCAAAATTAGGTACCATTATTCACAAAGAACGAGGGAAAACGCCAATCGAGCGATCTTGGTAAACAATTTGAAAACACCATTAAGAGGTGCTTGGTTGTAGCTATGTAATAATTCAATTCTACCTTTTTTCCACCAATAGACCTGTTCACACAAATGAAGGGGTTTTAGTAAATATCCCCCAGTAGCAATGCTGTTTTGGAAAATTATCCATTCATCTGACAGATGCTTTGTTGTCCCTCAAGCCATATTCCGCACGTCGGTAAATGTCGGGAACAAATTCCATCAGATCCGTTGCAATGAACGCACTCTGTTTATTACTCAATCCCAAGTAATTAAGCAATCCCCAAAGACAATTATTCAACGTGTATCAGAGCTATGGAGCAGTCGCAGAAGTTGTGCATCAAAAATAATAATTAAATATGTATCGGAGCTAAAATGTTTGACTCTCCTTATATACATTTTTACATTACTCAAATTAAGCTGTTTTTTTTGAGGGGGAGGGGGGGGGATCCGATGAGTGTTTTGTTAATGGGTCTAGTTTGCATTTTCTGGTGACTGGCTGACGACTTGTGATTGACTCAAGTTAGTGGGTGTCTGCAAGCACATGTTGCATGAACCTTCCTCGCATACTGGGGCTAGTCATTGGATAAAATAAACAAATGGTTGGTGTATAAAGCTATTTGGCATAAGGGAGGCTGATTAGGTAAAGGGAAAGTAAACAAAAAATAAAGTCCTCAAATTACTGACCAAACCAAGTGGTTGAAAAACTGCCGTAGCATTTTATTTAGGATTATTTACTTGCCGCTGAAAGCCAACTCAATTGAACTACTGTATGGTGGACTGCTGAATCAGGGTCCAGTTAAAAGGAGATCCAGTCCCCACTACAGATGGTTCGGTTGGAGTTTCATGTGCCCTGGTGCTTTCTGAGCTAATTGGCATCAGGAAGCCAAATTGTTGTGGTGTCCAGTAAATGTCTTGTGGTTTCCTTCACCCATTGGGCTGATGTACCGTGATATGAGTGAAACAACCTTAAGTACGGTGTAAAACACCAAACAAACAAACCAGTGTGCACAATAATAGAAAGAAAGAAGAAAGGCACAATAAATGTATTTATTTTCCACAAAAAAATAACTTATTATCAAAATTTTCCTGAGGCATTTGGATCCATCGATTGATTATCATGACTTTAATAATAATGGCATGACGTTAGACATGGGAATGGTTGAAAGGATACCACTGTTTGATTGCTTTGTTGACACTGTTTGTTTATCACCAACTGATAAACTCCCCACTAGAGCTCCAATATGGCCTCGTGATAACCTGTGCCGAGCCATAATGGAAGGAAAAAAACAATTCAAGAATATAATATGACTTCTGTACAAAAACTACTTAAAGATATGGAACTGTATTGATTTTTTGCACGTTTTTTATTCAAAGTATAACGGTACTAACCGTTTCGTGTCCGTACAGCGTAAATGGCAGTACTACAGACGTACTGTCTTTAAGAATTCATGGCTTTGCGCTCCCTTAAAACAGGTCTTCACAGTTTCAACACTATGGAATCAATATACTGGACCAGATAGAGCAGATGTCTGGCGAAGTCTGCTGTAACACAATTCCATGTTTGGCCTGCTCCTTTTTATACCACTTCCAGACTTGTCCCTTTAACAACAATCTGTCAACCTATTTGCCACTGTTATAGATTCCAGATTCTATTTTTTTGAATTGTTACATTGTTTTTGTCTTTTTTATTTGACAATCATAACGGTCAAAATGCATTGTTTTTGTCTCAGGTTTTGGGGAAAGGACGGAGGGGGTAATTTTGAATATTATAATATTCCCCGTTTTTAATCTAGATTTTGAACAAATGTTGAGTAGAGAATATTGAAATGATTTGGAGAATAGAAAAAAATTAAACAAATAGCTGTTCAAAGTGAGTCCGAGATATATAAAAAAGCATTTAATGTAACGAAAAATGTAATGTTTTTGTTTTGCGTTTTCTTAACAATTTATTATCTGAATATTCCAATCTATGTTAATATCATCCGACAACAACAAAATTACACAGTAAGATGTTTATACAATTTTCAGTAGTATTATTATTATTCTGATTTTGCTTTAATGAATTCTGTTCTCACTTCTCAGTATTTTCGTTTTTTGGGATAACTCTCTCTGATACTGAATAGTATTCTAGTTCAGAAAATTTTGCAGCCTGAGATTCTTACGGGAATCGAACCCATGACCCTCACAGTCGTCAGCAGGAATTCTGTTCTGCTTTACTTCACTGTTTTTTTGTTAACCTCGTTCAGTTAACAATTTAGGAGCATATAAATTCTCTTAAATATGGCCTGATGTAAGAAAGATAAAGATAAATCAGAAATTCTGATTGAAATTAGCCCTCTGGCTATAACAAGCGGTTTTGAGTTTATTTTCATTCTGTCATACTTAGCACTGAAGGAACAGTATTTTACCCACAGAGCTAACACTGGAAATGGCTTTATATTATTTTGTTGTGTTTCTTTCATTGCTTACTGTTGGAATACACCGCCCTAGTATAAGTGAAATACCCTTAAGGAAACACCAATCAAGCAATCAATCAATCTGAACAGTTTTTTTAGATCATCTTACATATTCGTTTCACTTCCTCCTTTAAGTACATTTATTAATAACTCTACTTCTTGCTTGTTAATCTGTAGAAATAAGCTGTCCAAGCAAACGTCACTAAAAATAGAAAAATCTTTATCAATATAGATCCTTAGAAACCAAAATCAGCTTTCGGCACCTTAATGCTTATAAAATATGCACGTGTTATCGTGTAAGCTTCATGCCCTTTGTCTCCGGATTTTTTCTGCTTTAAGATTCTCGGATCAATTAGAGTTGGTTGAATCGCTCATCTACAGGCAGTGGTTGTCTGATGTTTCTGTTGACCTGATTGAGTGCTTGAGTGGGAGCCTCCTGTGATATGGTGCTCTCTGAGCTTTGAGGCATTTTGTTGTTATGTCCTGTTTTTGTCCTGTAAATTAACTGTAGTGTCTTCTGTGGTAGTAGGCTGTCCCTTGGCT
>JAVFBZ010184456.1:22317-39082 GCA_032466195.1 Katharina tunicata
CATTTTGTTGTTATGTCCTGTTTTTGTCCTGTAAATTAACTGTAGTGTCTTCTGTGGTAGTAGGCTGTCCCTTGGCTCTGTTATTGAGCGTTGGACTACAGAGCCCTCTTCACTGTACCCGGAATAGGTTCGATCCCCGGTGTGGGTTTGAAAGTTGCGCTGATGCTTCTTGAACCAAGAGGAGACAACATTTTGGTTTTAATCTTTAGTCTTGAACAATGGTGATTTGCGTCACCCATTTTGGTAGCACTATGATATGAGTTAAATAACCTAAAATAATAATGTGAAAAAAACCAAAACAAATTAAACATTAATAACCATTACATATATCAAAAAAATAGGCCAATTTGATCAAATATCTCGTTTATGGGTAAAAATAATATAAAAAGGATGTTCTATAAATGTCAACAACAACATGCAACAACAACAGTTATGGTGGATTTAAGTTAAATTCAGTACTTAAGATCTTAAGCTATTTGTTACTAGATTTTAGTGGTTGATTGATTTTAGCCTTGTTATTTGGGATTTTATAGGGATTCATCATTTCATGTCAGCCATGGCAGAAGCTTAAAATAGACGAAGTGGTTTTATATATTAAGATGGGGGATATATTATTCTGAAAGATTAAGTACTGTGTGATGCCACTGTGTTGTGTTACACTAAAGGTTGAACAGATTTGTCTGCCTTAAAAATGTCTATTTTTTTTGGTGAAAGTTCATCATTATGAAGCCAGACGTTTGAGTAAATATTGGAATACTTTCAACGTTCTCTCAGTCAACATATTGGTTAATGTTTGAACATTTGCACTGATTGGAAAAATCCTTTATAAGAAGTCAACATGGACATGCGAGATTATGTTCAATACGGTTTGAGTATTCCCAAAATATTTGTGCCACATTGATTTGGTCACTGTTTAGATGATTTTGAGCGATTGGGAAAATCGTTTTTTTACGATTTATTATGTCGACATAGAAATAATGTGAAATGCTAGATAGTGTGTAATGTTCTAATGTTACAATAATTTAAGTTTTGTTGTTTGTGTTTTGACCTATGATAGGCAAGGCCTTCCTGTGACCGACATCTTTGTTTGTATTGCGGACAAAATATTATTCTCGACCGTCTCTAACAGGAATTTAATGAAATGTGTTGCTGAGGCAAAACAAAAAATCTGGTCTTGATGTGTGTTCTGTTTTTTTTTGGTTTTTTTTTGTCCTTGGAGATAAATAAACAGAGATAGCTTATCATTTATTGTTACTTTTAATAACCTTTTAAAAGATTTCAATTAAGAATATTGATACTGTTTACAATTGCTTTATGCATTTTTTATATATTGACATTTTTTGTCTACCTATATTTCCATGGGTGGTTGGGTGGGAGTTTCCTGTGCCCTAGTTCTCTCTGAGCTAAGGGCCATCAGTCGGCCGATTGTTTGTGGTGTCCTGTTGTTTGTCCTGTAAATTTACTTTTGCCAGCATCGTTTAGGGTGGTTTGGTCCTATTCGCCTTCCAGATGCCCATTCACTCAGAGCAACAGGGCACTGGAGGCTCCCACCCAACATTAAGTAAGGCGTGAAACCCCAATCAGTCAATCAATCTATATAAACTCCTTTATTGTTTATGTTCTGGATAATAAAACCCATTATATATTGCTCACCATCCTTACAGATTTTTGAGCGATTTGTAAATGTATAAATGCGAAAATAGAATTCCAAGAATTGTCACCAAAGATGCATTTCTGTCGGTCTTACTTTTAGTTGTTATGTTCATATTTTTTTTCAATGTTCAACTTTGCCTACCATCCTATTTTCTTGGAAATTTTGTCAATCTGGTAAGGACTCGTGCCTGGATTTTTTCAAGGAAGGCGCGTCAAGTCTGGCATGGGCTTCCTGTTTGCCAGACAACATATCACTCAGATTAAAATCTTCCCAGAAAAGCTTTCACAATTTATGCTACAGTGATCTTCTTCTATTGTTTATAAAAGCGTTATTGAATCTGCGAAAGTAGGAAGGCTGTCGTTTCCATATGCCATTTTGCTGGCTGCTTTTGTTACTTTAGCATATTGTTTTATTCTTAATGTTCTCTTCTTCATTGTCGTTTGACACTGCCATGGCCATGCAGTACCAGCTAAGTTTGAGTGTTTTTTTTTTTAACAATATAACCACATCTGCCATCGTGTAAATGAAAAACCTCCAGGCAAGCCATAACAACAAACTGTTTTGGTTAATTATAAATAATCTTCTATTTGTTTGTATGTCTGATCCTATAAGAATTAATGAGTGCCTAGTCTGAGCACGTTTAAACTATATCTAGTTTTGTCCTTCATTTTTTATTTGTGTCTTTTAACCATTTTTCGCACCGGCATCCGCAATAAAAAAACAAAAAACTTATCCAAACGAGCACAACACAAAAAAAACTTTAGCCAGGATTTCACACTGTGTTATCAGGGTCAGTCTGGGGCCTTGACTGTCCTAAAGTAAAGTGTGAAATTTAATTCTTAGTAGTTTCTTGTCCTCGTTAAATAATATGGGTTCACATGCAATACAATTGGCACACACGCGATGTTTTGGCTTTCTCCATTTCTAATCCGGATACAGTTTTGTGACGGCTGTTTGATTGTGCCGTAAAAGTACTGCTCAAGTATCTTCCTAGCTTTAACGGCGGAATCTAGTACTATCAAATTGATGACTGGTTTCCGAGGAGATGAAAGCCTTCACCAAAACTCAACTAGAGCTTGTATTGCTGGCTACCTGTACATGCTGTCCTTATAAGTGAAATGGAATCAAAACAAGGAGGGCAAGAAATAAAACTTTTGGATAATGACAAAGATAAATCTTCAAATTACCTTGATAACGTCAAACCAAGGTGTTTATTTCTACAATGAAACCTATAAAACTCATGTCTTCGTGAGATGTTATTTCCAGATTGCCATCAGTAGCAGTAGCACTGGAGAAACACTTTTCAATGGAGCGTACGTCTAACACTTCTGTTTTTTATTCGCCCGGAATGCCAGCTGGACGTATTGCCCTTGGGGCCAATGAACAAGGTTCAAGTTTGGTTGTCTAGGTCAAAGTTCAAGGTCACTGTTACTATAAATATATATATTTTGTTTACATTTTGTTGTCTTAACTCTGGAGGCTTCAGTTATTTTTAAACAGATTTTGCCAAGACTTCATTTGATGAAAAAGCATTGAAATCCATCGAATAAATTCAAGGTTCAGTCGCCTAGGTCAGGGTTGCTGTTACTATATACAAGTACATTTTCTTGTTATCACCATTTCTTATGAATGACTACTATTCCAATTTTTTTAAAATAAACAATAAATAGACAGTAGGTACTTGTGTATATAGTGGTATGTAACATGACTTATCTTCAATGTTTGTTTGTTTGATCGGTGTTTAACGTCGTACTCAAGACTATTTCACCTATACAACAACTTTGTGTTGCCGGTGTATGGTGGAAAACCAGGAAAAAACCTCGTAAAAACCACCAAGCTAAGGGATTGAACCTTTTCCGGGTACAGTGATAGGGACTCCGTAGTCCTAAGTTCAACCACGGAGCCACGGCGCGGCCCCATCTTTAATGTTCAGTATAGACTAAACTTGTTCTTTGAATTCAATTACGGGTGTATTATGTATAGCTTGAGGCACTGTTGTTTGGGCTGAGTTGGTCATGTTGCTGTAAACTGCTGAAGTACACTGTACTGAATCATCATATAAAACACCAAACAAACAAGCAAAAAAAAAAAAAGACGACTGTCCTAGATAACGCCTGCAATTTGACTGTGATTAGGTTTTTGCCCCCATTAAATTTTATGAGTTCTCATGCAACACAGTCGGCACACACGCTATGTTTTGGTCTTCTCTCTTCCTAATCCAGATTACACTTCCTGAGTGGTGTTAAATTGTCCCCTAAAAATACCGTCAAAAAATCTTTCGTCTATAACAGCTCAATCTTTTAACTAATAAATTGAAGAGTGGTTTGATATGATTTGCAACGAAAGCCTCTCTGAACTAAACCGTAACTGGGCCCTGTTAGTCCTCCAACCCTAAATTGGATTAAAACAAGGGGGGCGACTTTGGTTAATGACACGGATAAAACTCCAAACAAAGACCTTGATTTGTACATTAAAATCTCTAAACTTTGCCCAGATAAACTATTGGTTTATTTCATGATTGTAAAAATAAATGCTACAATACAGAATAAATAGAGCAATGTATTCTTAACTTAGATCCAGGGAAGAAAATTCATCTCGGTTATGTTTTCAATGTTTTGGTTTTCAAACTTTAAAGCCTGTTGGCCATTTGTTTTACAGCTGGCTATTTGATGTCAGACGAAGAGGGTTTTCTGTTAAATTCCTGTAAGAGTCTGAGTCTAACTTTTGTCTGAAGTATTTTTTCCTATGGGACTTTTGGTTTAAATAACTGTTTATTGTCTCTTGTACATTGACACAATTTCTGCTATACATTAAAGTGAGGGTCCTGGCCACACTAACCCAGTTATAATTTGAAATGTTGCCCTTCAACATACTCAAATTTGGTATTGGCATATTAAGGATCTGTCCTTGTAAATATCTCGAGAAGCGAAACGATTTCATTGTCAACGACCACTGGTAGTCGACATTTTTGGCGTACCTGCATGTATGTATATCTAGTACAGCCTTACAACTAGGTTATCATCGCCGTGTGACGTAGTTAATATGAAGAAGATTTCTCAAGAAAAAGATTTGATTGGTCAATAATATTTGAACTCGTACATTTACTATTAAAAGTGCAGTTAGATGGTCGCCGTGAAAATTATAAGTGAACTTTAACATTGTCCGATGTTTAAGCCTTCATTGTACATACACCACAGGTAGTTTGAATAGAAATGTAAACAGAACGAATAGACACAAGAAGCATTGCCCTTTCTATGCATGTTCATTTTATTGCATCCCGCACCGCCCTTTTAAGTTAATTGCCGGAATCACAGTGTTCTGGTTGAACTTAAAAATAACGCCTACAATTTAGAATGTACTCAATTGCTTTCTTGTCACCGTATTGAGTTTGCACGCAATGCAATTGGGACACATGAAAAGTTGTGGATTTCAGCAAAGCAAATAAAAGTACATTTGCTACAAACAAACTAATTGTTTCAGAAAAGAATATGGGGTTTTTTCGTCAAAATTGTGAAAATGTAGCAAATTACTAACATAAGGAAACAGCTTTTTGACAATAAAGAACGGTTACTAAGCACTTTTAGTTCCCAGCATCTTTATGACAGCAGAACGAGGGAAATAAGAAATATAATTCGGATAAAGGACAAATAAAAAGTACAATTTAATTGTTGGTTTTCTGAATAATCCCATAAATCTTGTTTAGTTACCTATACAAGACATTCTTCTATGGCGTTAAAGTATATAATCAATACTACTAAATGAAAATGTGTCTTTCCCATGACAGCATTGATATCCGGCGTTCTAGAAACTCGATAAACTAATTTGAATTGATAGGAAACATTATGAATTAATGGGAAAGATAAAAAGTCGATATTAAATTACCAGATTCAAATAATGATGATTCTTGTATAACCTTCTTATATAAGATAAAGGCTTCTGGCTTGATGGTTTCAAATTACACCCGCTTGCTAATGGCGGTAGGTTTCAAGCCTACATTCTTACTGTCAAGCGTAGCTTAACAGGAACTTGTAAACATTCCATCTTAGTTAAAACTTTAAATGACTTCGCATTTTGGTTTGTTTGTGATAACTTGCCTACTGGGTTCTATTTCCCCTGTTGACCTTAGGGATATAAGGGAAATTTTCCAGTGCCTGTGGAGTTTTACGAGGTTTCTTCCCGGTTTTCCACCATAAACCGACAACGCAAATTAATAATTATTATTAAATCGTCATATAGGTGAAATAGTCTTGAGTACTGTGTTAAACACCAATCAAACAAACAAACTTGCCTACTTATAGAATCACCCCTGAAAAATTATGCTATCATACAACCATAGTTCAAGTGAAATCCCTTGTCTTGGGGAGAAATTTTGAAAATAGTGTATGTGTCTTATATATGTAGGATTTGTAGAGAAATTTGGGATTAATGATTTTGTGTTCGGGACAAATTTATCCAGGGGTGGTTACAATACACCGCCATTTTATCAGTGAAATATCCCTAAGCATGATGTTAAACTCTAATAATTTAATCAATCTGTCAGATTTCTGCTCATCAACTAAAAAAGTTATGAAATAATGTAAACTATTTTGTGCCATGATCCATGATGATGAACTATACTTTGATCGGAGGTAGTTGTTAGGAAGCTTCCTGTGCCCTGGTGCTCTCTGGGTTATCTGGCACCGGGAATCTTCTATGTGGTGTCCTATTGTTTGTCCTTAAAATGTCCTGTGTTGTCTTGTTTGTTGCCAGTGTCATCAAGGGTGGTTTTCTTAAACATTAAGTTGGTATGCCATCATATTCATGAAATACCCAATTAAACAATACTTTGAATTCAAAGGAAGGACTGACACTCCAAATTGTATGTTTAGCATCAACAATAATTGCTACTTTGTTTTGTTATTTTTTGTTTGTTTAAAATACCAACAACAAAAAAAAACACTTGTGCTAAAATGAAAAACATTTGTCTGACCTGCTGTAAAACATTTGGTGTGTTGCGTGATCTAAACTGGATGAAGTACTTGGAAGGGTCAAAACTGCAAATTCAAGAGAAAATTGCTGGATGCTTACATTTAAGTGCTCCATAGATTAGTTAAATCAAACTACATTTCTGATTTCTGTTCTAACAGATCTCGAAGTGACTTTGCTGGTAGTTGGGCGGGAGCTTCCTGTCCCTTGGTGCTCTCTGGGCTAAGGGCTGCCAGGAAGCTGATTTGTTGTGGTGTCCTATTTTCGATTGTTTATTAAATAGATTGACTTTTGGCAAGATACTATACAGTCAATGATGGTAAACTGAAAAACAATCTATGGTTAGTAAGTACCAGAAAATACCCCCCCCCCCCCCCTCTGTGTTAAACACTATTCCCGTGATGGTATTGGCACGCAACAGTGGTCTCAATTTAAATAGAAGAACATTGTTACTGTGATAACATGTCCAGGACTGCTCCCCGTGGAATTAAAACTAGGTCATGCCTTTAAATGCTTTCAAGTGCAGTCTGAGACTATGGAAGCTTTGATCAAGAACTTCTGATAATATCCTAAAACTTTGTTTTAAAGGCAGAACATTGTGTTTTTACACCGTACTAAGGTTAAAAGAAGAATAGACATAGTCCAACTTTATTCCATTGGTTTCTCAACGGATTAACTCTATTCAAAATAGGGGCCCTGCGCCGTGGCTCAGTGGTAAGCGCATCGGACTGCAGAACCTCCTTCGATGTACCGCACAGGTTCGAGTCTCCCAGTTGACCTGAGGTATATGAGGGAGTCGGTTTTTACAAGGTTTCCTCCCGGTTTTCCGCCGTATTGAGTAGAGCAGATTAAGAAGTGGAGAATCCGTCTTCATATAAATGAAATACTTTTGAGTACAACGTTAAACACCAATCAAACAAACAAACAATCTATTCAAAATATATATGGGGGCTTGATATTTCAGTATTGTTTATATTTTGACTGACTCGTTGTCCAAGTGCCTCTACCACTGTTGATGGTATTTGAGTATGGGCAGTATTTTGAGTTTTTATACATACTGTTATATTTTTCACTAGAGGAACATTATTTCTTTTCAACATGGCTACCACTTAAAGTGACTTGACATTTTTATATTGTGTTGCTCTGTTGGTATAGACCACTGTCATACAAGTGAAATGCCCTGGAGCCAGCGTTAAACACCAATCAATCTGGCGAGAGTTTCTGGTTTCAGTTTGCTCTAGGTCCAGATGTCCGTCCGTCTTACTCCCAAGATTTAAAGTTATTCCTTGCTTTATTTGCAGGCCGCACAGCTTAATTGGTTGAGTCCCCTTTCTCTGTCCCCAAAATAAGTTAACATCCCCCCTGTGAACCCAAGGTATATATAAGGGAAGTTTTCAAATAGCTGTGGAGATTGCGCGGTGGTTGTCTTCCCGCGCCATAAAATGGGTGAAATAAGCATCACTATGGCATTAAACCCCAATTTAAAAACAACCTATCTTCATAAGATAATTACATAGGCTGGAGAATAAAAATTCATGTGAATAATTTGGAAATATGTTGCACAAAATTTATATTTTTTTATTTTTGGGGAATATATTTTTACTCATATTTACAGCGCAATCCTGTCTGTGTTTTAAAGATTATGAAACTAATGTAACCTCATTAAAGCTTTGTTAGAAGTATTCAGTCTTTTTCATTAACGCAAATGTGTTTTTCGATGAAAGTATGTAGGCTTTCAAAGGCATGTGGCAAGATCAAAGACTATGTTGTGTAAATGATGCCATTATTTACTCTTTTCCGTTCCTGAAGATTTTCCACAATGAAAAATAACTTAATTGTCGGCAACAAGTAATAGTTGAAATCACATGCAGCACTGAAGCAGTTCAATAACTTCCATGTATTCGCCATAACGAGGTATATACCACTGTGAATGAAATTTAATAAATTGTCCTTGAAGTACGATGCCAAACATGAAACAAACAATGTTTTCGGGTGGTTGTGCGGGAGCCTCCTGGGGCCTGTTTCACAAAGCCTTCGCAAATTTACGCACACTCAGTTACTATGACGCCCAATGTTGAAGGTATTGTGTCGTCACGACAACTGAGAGTTCAAATGCTTTGTGAAACTGGCCCCAGGTGCTTAAGAGCTAAGGGGAATCAGGAAGCCGATTTGTTGTGGTTTCCTATTTTTGTCCTTTGAATGTTTCGTGATAATTTCTGTGTTGCCAGTGCATTTAGGGTGGGTTCCTTAAACCATTTGGTTTGCACACATTCATATGAGTGAAATAACCTAAAGTACTGCGAGGGATGGACACTAACACAACCATATAGTGTGAAGTGTCATGTCTCTTTCCGTCTTTGAAGGTGATTTCCTCTACCTATAGGGCTGGCACCTCTTTCATCTGAGTGAAATACCTTAAATAAGACATAAAACACAAATCAACAAACAAACAAACAATTTAACTCATCGGTCCCATTAGATCTGGTTTAATTGGTCGTAGGAAACGTTGACTTAGATCCCAAAATCTGGTTTACACTAGGATTCTTTCAGACTCTTGACCATACACTGGCAGCGCAAAGTTGCCATATAAGTGAAACACCCTTGAGTACAACGTTGAGTAAATAAAATTAGGATCATTGAAGACGACATACTTTTTTTGTAACTTTCCATTTTGTGTAACTGTTAGAACTTCTAACGGAATGAAAATGAAGAAACATAACACGCACATTTATATTTGATTTTTAATCCCCCAGAAGGGGTCTATAATTCTTCCTTGCTTTTAGTGTAAGTATTTCTTCTTTTATGTCTGCAAGCTGACCTGGATTTTCAGTGCTGACGTCTGGTCAACAAGCAAAACACAAAACCTCAATCTGGAGAGCCCTAGATTACTTCGTCGGCTTCACTGCCTTTCTGAGAAAATGTATCGAAGAAAGTGACTACAAAAACTGTCCATTACATCGACTTTTTCCTGTTTAATTTGAACACAGTTTTCCTCTTTCCTAGAAAATAGTGTCATTCAATAGCCGTTTCATGTCCTTGATACCCAAATAAAGATACTTTACCGCCATTCCTCTATTGCTTTGAAAGACTCCACTCTGATGCTTAATGATGGTAAGTGTGCAGACCATTTCTCTATCCGGGAGATTCTTTTGAGATTGTCTGAAATGGTATGAAAAGAAATAAGCCTTCCATTTTATATAGTTTAATTCGTTGAAATGTTTTAAAAATTTAACACAAAACATTCACAATTTACCCTTTTCCAGGCAAATTTTAAAAACTTAAGATCTTTTCATACAAATCTTGTATATGACCTTGGAACATGAACCCGTCTTAACTTTAAATTTACAAAACATATCTTAAAATATACAAAAAATGCATCTCGAAATACTCTGTACTGAAAAAATCATCTGCATAATTCTGTGTACGTTCAAAGTTTTGAATGCTTCATTAGTAGGAATAACTTTCTGGAAGATGTAAATGATACGTGTTTAACTTTGTTGAAATTTCCCATTAAACTTAAAAATACATTCTTCAAGGATGCCATTAGACAAACTGTAACTTTTTATTGCGAACTTGGAGGACGATGAAAGACTTGAAACCGTTTCGATACTTTAATGAGTTTGGAAAAACAGTTTTTATCTCGATCAATATAGTCAATCAGCTTAAGTAAAGTGTTTCAAAGTGTTGACGATTAAAGCTGTTCCACCTTCAAAAGGTTTATACACGGCCTAATGTTTGCTCATGTGGACTGGAATCTCTTAAATCACTGCACGTTTAATCGTTTTTTTTTTTTTAAACACATGATTGGGCGACGGCTGAGAACTCTGGTGTTGCTTCTATCTGTAATACGTTATGACATTTTTCACGCTTAAAGAGTTACAATTTTGGTTTCTTTGTTGGTTTGATTGGGTTTTACGCCGTACTTAAGGTTATTTCACTTGTATGACGGCGTGCCAGCCCAATCAGTGAAGGAATTAAACCACCATAAACGACGCTGGTGACATGCAAGACAGGACTAAGAATTAACATAACATTAATAAAGCAGGACACCACAACAAATCGGCATCCTATGCCCCCTAGCTCAGAGAGCACCAGGGCACAGGAGGCTCCCACCCAACCACCCGCTACAATTTCAATTATCAGTTACTGCATGAAGTCAATTAACCTTTAACACCAAGCGACGAAACCAAAGAAGAAAACAACAGTTGTTTGGAATAATCATGGCCATTGTGAAAAAAACCTGTCACTAATTATTCCTGTCAATAATTTTTCAATATCCAATTAGTAGACCTACAGGCCAGGTTATATTATATGTGCGTCCAAATATTGACATTACTTAAAAATAAATCAAAAATATTTTTAAAATCTCCACGGATTGTTGTAAATCTATTGTTCATGGTTCTACATTACTCTACAAATCCTGAAAATTTATCAGTACAATAATGCAAATGGATGAACGTCAAAGTTCACTGTGTGACATTATTGCACTATATTCAAACAGTTTTGTTCCAAGTCCGTTAAAGTCAATTATCCATAGGCAGCTTCATATTGATATAGCACTTTAAACATAAAGGGCAATAAAAATGTTGTGGGGAATCTGTGGCACAGTTTTCTAAGGACTGGAACTCTAGACGGTTTATGGGCCAATGTTTATCCTGATAACAGTTGTCGATAGCAAAAACTCGGAAAGGCTCAAGTGTATAACAGGCTGTTTAAAGAATATCTTAGGTACAGGTCCATGCTACACCATTTAGAAATTCCAATATAATTGACAGCTGAAAAATTTTCCGACAAAACTGTGACTTGACTCCATGCCCAGTCATTATCAAATGTCAACAAAGTCTATCATGATGTGGCTTTATTTGTCTAGAAAGGAAGGAATCAGAAAGATATTAGTTCGGTCGTACTTGTTTCGTGGATCCCAGATTTTAGATGCCGTGTCATTTAACATTTTTCTATTCCAATCAGATGGCCCTCTGGCTAAGGGCAGTTTTGTTCAATCATAGCCATTCTTTCTTTACTTAGCACTGGCCGAACAATTTTCCAACACAGCAAAACACTTCACATTTTATGCTTGTGTTAATGTGGATTTGTTGTATGACAGCGGCTTTAAACACTAATCAATCAAGCAATCAATCAATCAGTCCACAACATAATTATGTTTGGCCAATTACAATTTATTTTGAAAAAAAATATAGGTGCTTAATGAGGTCTCTGTTTTTTTTTTCAGTTTTCAATACCCCGCTGTCATCTAAGTAAAATATGTGGCTCTAACACCAATCAATCGATCAATCTGCTCTATCAAGAAATCTGTTAGCTTACTATTCTGGTATATTCATAAGTCTGTTAGCTTCATTTTCAGGTATATTCAAAAATTTGTTAGCTTCGTTTTCTGGTGTATTCAGAAATCGGTTAGCTCTGTTTTCTGATATATATTTCCAGTAAATTATATATTATATTATACATTTTATATATATTTTTTCATAAAGCTTATGAAATGTTAATAAATCTTGAATGCAGAAGACAACAATAATCAGGATTAAATAATTAGATTAGTCGACTGATAAAGGATTAAACATTAAAGCCATTCATTTTAACTGGACGTGACATTTGCAAGGATTAAATTAGACCACATGTCTCCAATAACGTCCGTTCACACCGTGCATTGGTTATTAACGCAAACAAAAAGGGTGTAGAGCTATGTCGGTCAGCGTCTGAACATTTATAAATATACTAATGGAATGGATTTTTGTTCGTTAAGTTGTGACCTACATTTTATTGCGGTTGATTTTTCTAGTTCACATTAGTCCTGTGGTTCTTTTCAAAGATCTTCTTTCAAAGATCATTAATTTGTTCAAGATTGTCAGGTTTTTTGGTCGAAGGTTTATTTGCCGCAAAGGGCAACAGGAAGCTGATTTGTATTGAATGTTGTCTTGTTTGGTCTAGTGTTGTTGGGGTTGGTTTCCTTCACCCATTGGGCTAGCATATTTGAGTGAAATGACCTGAATGAACCAAAGAGTTGGAGTTGTATCCTCCAAACGTTCGTTCTCAAAAGAACATTTTTACATGAGAACATTTTTCAAATAATTTATTTTCTCAAAGTTTTAGGTGATCACAAATAGTACGGTTCCATAAAGACCAATGTCCAGCTGAGCTAAGATGACCGTATAATCTCAAATATAGGTTTCTAAGAAGAATGGGACGGATTAAGACTTTCTTATCGCTGTCTTTCATTCCATCAGCTTTCTTTTATTTAGTATAAGGAAGGCTTATAATCTCCAGGCATGCCCTCCGGATCTAGGGATTAAATTTTACTACCTACCATACATGTATGTACTTGAAATGGTTTCTCTTCTGCCTTAGTTACTCCAACCCAATGCACTGAGCGTTTTAAACCGCTGAACATGGTATTGGCAATTAATAGATTTAGCTGGCACACCGTCATATGAGTGAAATAATCTTGAGTGTATCGTAAAAGCCCAATCAAACTTCAAGATTCTCAGGATTTGGGAGGGTTTCCATAGAAAGCTAGGTATTTGATTTCACCCTGCCTTTTATCTCAAAGGAATTTGGTGCCATGAAAGTCAGGGGAAGGGATTTTTTTTTCTCTCCTTCACATTTCCTCTCCAGTATCAAACAGTAGAACAAATTTTACAAGAGAAAACTTTTCAAATAGTTTATTTTCTCAAAGTTTTATGTGGTTACAAATAGTACGGTTCCGTAAAGGCCAACGTCCAGCTGAGATAAGATGACCGTATTATCACGAATATAGGTTTCTAAGAATAATGGGACGGATTGAGACTTTCTCATCGCTGTCTTTCATTCCATCAGCTTTCTTCTATTTTGTACAAGGAAGGCTATAATAATCCCCAGGCATGCCCTCCGGATCTAGGGATTAATTTTACTACCTACCATAACTGTAAATGGTTTCCCTTCTGCCAAACCACTCAGTGTTCTGAATGTGGCATTTGCAATTAATGGATTAGTTTTACACCCAGATTTTTTATAAGCATGTGTTGAAAACTTATTACAAACTTGGTTGAATATTAATTTGGGGAGGCAACAAGTTTAATTCGTAAAATATTATTTTCTTTATTCCTTGCTTATTATTATTTTTTTATTTATGTATTTTTTTTGTCATACTTGTACTTGCGTATCAAGTAATAAAAACCGACAAGTCATCTCATGTTCTAGATGAATTCTCAGAGACAAGTTGGCTTGGCCTTCGTGTGCCCTGGTTTTCCCTGAAGTGTTCAGAATGGGACTTTGATAAACATGTATCGTAAACTTTTTTTTTTTTAATCTCAAAGATATTGTTTAAAAAAAAAGAAAATTAAATATATATTTTTTTCAAATTTTTAGGGGATTATTCTAGTATTTGCATAAGCCAATGATGACATTATCTTGAAGAATATTGGTTTCTGAGTATAATAGGGTGAATAAAGACAGTCTCATGGTGTTTTTTGTTTCTATCACTCAGTTTTCTTTTTTTTCTCATAATCATAGATAATAACCCTTAGGCCTACCCGTAGGATATGTATATTTGTGGTATGTTCTCAACTCTGTACCGTGTGTTTGCCCAGAGCTTCCAGTGTCCTGAAACCAAGGGCCTTCAGGAAGCCAATAAGTTGTGGGGTCCTGTTTTGAGTCCTACACTTGTCCTGTTGCAACCATTAATTGTTTTTAAGGTTGGTTGTCTTCACCCGTTGGACTGGCATGCAGTCATATGAATGAAATAACCTTAAGTTTGGCGTAAAACCCCAATCAAACAAGTAATTAAGAAACTTTGTCCTTGAAAATCTAACAACAGTTTTTTTTCTTGACTACCCTAAATCCTCAACAAATTTCAAGTAATTCATTGAATTTATAAATGTGAGTTTGGAACTTAAAGTTATATTTTTCTAGTAGTTTAAAGTCTGGACTTCATTAATATGTCAAGATTGTGTTTCTACTCTCCTTAACCTTTGCATAACATGTAGCTTTTTTGGTTGTTAAAGTGGTCAAATTTGTTGAGGATTTAGGGTAGTTGTCTTACTAGTCTTTATGGGAATAAATAACAGTACATGTATTCTTTAAAACAGTATTGCAAGTTCATGGAACTAAGAGTGACCGTATGCCTTAAACATCATCTCATACTATTTGTCGCCTCTTGAACATACATGAGGAACACAACAGATTGTGAATGAACCCATCTTGAATAAACCTGAGAAATTAACCCGGGGGCATCAGGCTTTCATAACTAATTATAAACGGAGAAATCGCTACCGGACACAATTAATTTTCTCCGATAAAGTATCCCAGATTTACCATCGAGGAGTGCTTCTTCACCAAGTTATATTTCTCTTACCAAAGAATTCCCTATTGATGTTTTCTCTTTAGAAACTTAAAAGTAAGGAAATTTTCCTTCATTTATAAACTTAAAAGTAAGGAAATTTTCCTTCATTGATAATTTTTAAGTACTTCGTCCCACGCCTTGTTGAGAAATTTCTCCGCCTATAGGCAATAATTAATTGTCTTGGTTAATCTTGTGTCAAGTTTAAATGCCCCTGGCCGCAGATATACAATGAGGCCTAGCTAACACACACAGACGACTATGAATCCTAATAAATGCAATGGCAATATGGAATAACCTAATAATGTCAGCTTTAATATTCTGTGGATCGTGCATGATTTTACTGTTGGAATACACCACGAGCATGTGAGTAAAATTACCTTGCATTGGCATGTCGTTAAACACACGTTCAAAACCATGTGCGGATCATTGGTGGAGCATCCCTGTGCTCTCTAGGCTAAGGCACATCAGAAGGTGATTTATTGGGGGTGTCTTGGTTTTTGTCCTGTTGTGTCATGTGTCTTTACAGTGTCGTTAAGGGTGGTTTCCTTCCCGTTTTTGGCCTGGCAATCCGTCATTCGAGTGAAATAACCTTAAGTACGGCATAAACCCCCAACAAACAAAACCATTAATATGAATGGTGTCGGGCTATTGAATGCATACTGGCATTTTTGTTTAATAGTCACCAGAAGGGCTACAGTTCATTGACCTAGTGTCTGTATAGAACCTGTTTTCGACCAGCTAGTTCTGATAGATATTTTGTTTTCTTTGAAACATAAATCCATGCAGGGTTAGGCTTAATTTTAGTAGGGCTAAAAATTGACGTTGTATCTCGAAACAAAGTCAAAGGCCGCCATAAGCGCGACTTATGTCTTACACAAAATATAACAGACTTTGATCGAAGCCACTTTGAATGAATCTGAGAAATTATCCTGAGGCGTCCATCTTAAATAACTAATTATAAGCGGAGAAATCGCTACCGGACACAATTAATTTTGTCCGATAAAGTATCACCGATTTACCATCGAGGAGTGCTTCACCAAGTTTTTCTTCCTTTGACCAAAGTAGTTTACTGTTCTTCTCGTCAGAAACTTTATAGTAACAAATTTATCCTTCATTGAGAATTTTTAAGCACTTTCTCCCACGCCTTGTTGAGAATTTTGTAAACATATAGGTAACAGTTATTTCCCTTGGATAATCTTATGTCAGTTGAAATGCCTTGTACATCAATGTTTAAAGCATAGAGGGAGGACTTCATAGATCCTAATAATTGTAACCCGAAAATTGAATTTAATATAATAACCTACAGTGGGACTAAATTTTGTTGACCTGTGTGACTTGACTTGTATTGATTTTGATTAATGTCGTATTCAAGGGTATTCCACTTAGATGTTGGTTAACTTACAGGTCACCTGTAAAAACACCTGCGATCCTTTAAACCATTAGGATTTTTTTTATTACCTACATTGTTAAATCAGTGTTTAATGCTGTGCCGAAGTTTATTTCACTAATATGTACTCCAACAGTGAATAACCAGACGAACAAAACCATAAAATGTGAAGGGTTTTGCTCTGTTGTAAAATAATGTTCCCTCAAAGCTAAGTAAAGACAGCATGGCTATGCCTGGGACATACTGCCCTTAGCCAGACGGTATCAAGAATGGAAAATAAAATTCAAACTGATTACTAGGATGTGATAGGATGAAAGTGATTCAACAATTCAATGTGCAGCAACTGAGCCAAAGTACAAAGTCATCATCACATAATCATAATATTCTTTAGAACAAACTAAAATCAATCAATCAATCAATCAAT